>JAQZBX010058284.1:0-17773 GCA_029593785.1 Cabassous unicinctus
TAGTTTCTATACTAAGTGGATTGATATAGATGGTTCCCTTTGTATAGGTCTCTCTGACAGTTCCATTTAGAATTCAGAATTTTATCCCTCCTTTTACTTCCGGAAATTCCAACACCCATTCATGTTAGCCTGGAGTCATCTTTTTTTTGAACTGTATCCTCGGCATCACCATAATAAGAAAACAAATTCTTGCACATAATTCACGTGGCAGAGACTGTCCCTGTGTGTTATTTTAATTGAACTTTTATGTCTTCTACCTGCAAGACTGAGTTCTTTGAGAGATGTAGCAATGTTCTACATACATTTGTTCTGGTAAACCAGATCAGTTGGTGCCTTGTTTCTAAAAGAAGCTGAATAAATATAAATTTTGTGAAAACACTGAATCCTAGCCACTAGACACCTCAGGGGACATAGCACCTGTTAGAATGGCTGCTATTGTAAAAACAGAATCTACAAGTTTTGGAGAAGATGTGGAGGAATAAGAAGACTCATCTGCTGCTGGTTGGAATGTTGAATGGTGCATTGACTGCAGAAGATGTTTTGATGGTTCTTCAGAAAGCTAACTATAGAATTGCAATGTGATCAAGCAATCCAACTGCTGGGCATATACCCAGAAAAGTTGAAAACAGGGCTCGAACAGATACATGCACACTAATAATTCATAGCAATATTATTCACTATTGCCAAAAGTTGGAAGCAACCCAAGTGTTCATCAACAGATGAATAGATAATCAAAATGGTAAATATGTACAATGAAATATATCATAGTTGTAAGAGGAATGAAGTACTGACACACACAACAGCATGGATAAAATTTGAAAAGCTTATGTTGAGTGAAGTAAGCCAGTCACTAAAGGACAAGTGCTACATGATGTCACTGATATAATCTAAGCATACTAAGCAGACTCACAGAGCTAGCATCTGGAAGATAGGTTACAAGAAGTTAGAAAGGGAGTAGAGTGTGGTGAGCTGATGCTCAATATGAAAAAAACCTTGGTAAGGTAGAAGGGGGTGGTTTTGCACTGGATGGCATTGAGGGTGGTGTAGGGATGTGAGTGGGATTGGCACTGTTGGAATATGAGGGTGAGCAGGGTGAGGGGTTGGGTTAAACTATCATGGAAATTGGGTAGAGGTCAGGAGAACGGAACAATTGAACACTTGGGATTTTTGGTCTGTGTTTAAAATTAAAATTGTGGGAATGTTCTTTTGGAAAGTATCATAGAGGAAGGTTCCTGGTGAAGTGTGTAGGGAGGTGGGGTAATATGAGGGATAGTGTACACTTGGGTCATGCTTTTGTAGACTATAAATGTGATCATCTTGTTATTGACTGTTATCTCAGTGGGTGGAGACCCAAAGAATAAACAAAAAAATATTAAACTCCCATCTCGAGTAGTCCTGCTATGGCCCCAAATAGAGGAGTAAGAACATCTCTAGTACATAGGCAGCACCTAATACAACAAAGCAGATCAGAATGTTAAGCCCTCAATATTAATGCAGGTAATGTTGAAATTTATTTTTAAAAATTGAACTTAGTGGTTGCAATAGGTTCTGAAGGGCAGGGGAAGGAAGAATTGGCAGAATACAGGGCATTTAGGGACATTGGAATTGTTCTGCTTGATCTTAAAAGATGGATACAGGTCATTATACATTTTGCCAAAACTTATAAAAATATATGGTGCAAAATACAAACCATAATATAAACCATTGACCATGGTTAGTTTCAACACTTTGATAGTCATCAATTGTTACAAATGTACCATACATATGAAGGAACTTATTGATAGGGGAGGATGTGGCAAGGAAGTGGTATATATGAGAATCCCCTACATTTTCTATGTGACTTTTCTGTAACTTAAAGTTCTTGGAAAATGAAGTGAAAAAATAAAACATGGAGGAAAATACAGAAGAAATTGCCAATATACATAAAAGATAACAGAATGTATGGTGGTGAATGGTACAACGAAAAAATAATTTTATTTTATTTTATTTTATTTTGGGTTTGTTTTTGTGGGAGGTTTTGGATTGAAGAATTGTTACAAATGTTGTAAGGGAGGTTCAGTTCTGTGGGGTGTCAGTAGTGGGAGGATGTTTGGGAGGGGTGTACCTGGGGCATGCCTCTGGAATATGATGTGTTCAAATGATCATTGGGTATTGTGCCAGGAGGTGGAGATCCACAGAATAACCAATGGAAAATTGAATTTCCATCCTGGGGAATCATTCCCCATTCTCTAATAGAGTGACAAGAATCTCTAGAGTACATGGGCAATACTAGTGAAGGAGAAAAGACCAATATGCAAGGCTGTTGATAGTGATGCTGGTACTTATGAACCTTGTTCTTGTGATATTGAAGCTTACCTTAGTAATATATACTGTCTAAAAGTTATGTCCTGAAAGCCTTCTTCTTGCTTAAATTTGATCTTTCTTTAAGCCAAACTCAACATATAAACTCACTACTTTCCCCCTGGCAGGGACATGACTCCTGGGGATAAGCCTCCTTGGCACTGGGGGATTATTACTAAGCACTAATTAGTGATGGTTTTGGAAAAATACCTAGATCAAAAGTGGGAAACATTAAATGCAAATGAGTTTTTATATCTAAGATATTTCAAAATGAGTCAAGAGTTCTTTCAAGAGATTATGTTTATATATGTCTCAGGAGGATCTCACTGACTGCCACAGTAAACATTGCCTCAATCATGGGTGGCTTTGAGGGCTCTAGACATAGTTAGACAGGGCAGAATATAGGCAGGGCAGAAAACCCTGGAAAATTGGCACCCTTTTGGTGGGCTTTACCTTGGATTATGATAACCTATATACCAACGTATCATAGTTAGACTAATTTATAATTTTCCTACTCATAATTCTGTCCCTTTTATTTGAACTTATAATTAGGACTATAAACATTAAATATATGTCCCAGAGACTAAAATCTAGATGTTCATATGCCAGTTGAGCCCTGAATCTCAGCAGCATTTCAACCAACACCCACTCTCCAGTTAATCATACTTATCCAGGACAACTAGCAAAAGTATGATGATGGAAAATGCCCATCCCAAAAATTAGAGAGTATCTACAATGCAAGCAAGACAGTTCCATCCATTTACACCATGGGATCTGAGCCAAATCTCAATCACTAGAAAATGGGGCATTACCATCCCAAAATCCTCAAGGTTGAGTAATGAGCAAAAATAAGGGGGAATGAAAATATGGACTAAAGTAAACTTATTATTATTCTAGCAATGGAAGAACTTGTAACATTGGTTTAAAGGTGGTGGTCACCAGAGCTTCTGATGAGATGGAGAGGGAAGAATAGGTATAACATGGGGCATTTTGGGGATGTTGGAATTATTCTGGAAAAAATGTATTGACAGATACAAGCTGTTATACATTTTGTCAAAACCTATAAAGTGAGCTGTGAAAAGTGTAAACCATAATGTAAAGTATAGACCATGTTTAGAAGCAATGCTGCAATATGTGTTCATCACTTGTAACAAATGTATGATACTAATGAAAGATGTTATTAACATAGGAAAATATCCAAGAGGAAGGGTTATGGTACATGAGAATCCCCCTTTTTATAATTATTTTTTATTTTTAAAGAGCCTTTAGATTACATAAATGTTACAAAATATTATAATGAATTTCCATATTCCCCACTTTATTTCTGTATAAAGCTTCTTTAAAAATAAAGGAAAAAATATATACATTTATGAATGAAGGAAAGAAGGTAATTTCATAGATAAAG
The DNA here is from genome assembly GCA_029593785.1 of Cabassous unicinctus. Taxonomy (NCBI): domain Eukaryota; kingdom Metazoa; phylum Chordata; class Mammalia; order Cingulata; family Chlamyphoridae; genus Cabassous; species Cabassous unicinctus. The sequence goes on from JAQZBX010058284.1 coordinate 3,746, forward strand.
GAATTATTGAAAGAGAAGAAGCAATAAAATATTAAATAGGTGTGAAGGCATGCTTGGGACAAGTTTTAAACATTTGGAGATGAGAACCTATATGTACGACGAGATTATATTTTCAAAATTATAGAATATACCATAAGAAGTAGAGTGCCTCAAACATAGCATGGGTAAATACAAAAATTCATAAATCTGCCTGTTCAGCCATGTGTGTATGTGTCTGTTTGTGTACTAGGGGTAGCAAAGTTAAAAGTATTTTTGAGTGTGAGAAATGATGAAAAGTTTGGAAGCCCTTGCACTAAAGGTAAAAATAGATTAAAAAGAAGGCCAGTCCCTGCTGATGGAAAAAGTTCCTATGATTGGAGAAACAATGGAATCATGAGGTTGGAGAGGCAGTAAGCAACTAGGGTGGGAACTGAGGCTCCTCCACTCTCACAGGCCATGGATGGAGCAGGTGTACTTGCTTCATCTACCTTGTCAAGCTCTCCACATCACTCCCTTCTCTACCTGCTATTCTTGTGCATTTCCCATATCTATTAGAATACAGTGGTTTCTATCTGGTCTAGTAACAGATAAAGCAGGTCCCTGCCTCACTTTTCTTGTTGATAGTCTTCTCTTTACTGTTCTAGAGCTTAGGGTTTTGAACTCTTTCTTGAAAAATAGATATACAAACTTCAATTCTGATTCTGTTCCTTGTCCAACATGTAAATTTCTTCCTGGTCCATTCTCTGTAAAATCTTGCATTTGCCACAACAATTTATTCTCTTAAACTGATTAAATTCCTTCACAAGATGTATCTTTCAATACACATTAGGGTATATGCACACTGATCAACATATGCTCTGAATTCTCCAGTATAGTGGAAGATCCAAAAGACCACAGGCTTCATCTGCTTCCTTTTCCTTTGTGTTCTCAAAAAGGTATAAGAATATATGTGGAATTATGGGAAGATAGCATCAGATTAGGCAGGGAAGTCTTTGCTCCTCACAAAAACAATGGAGAGAAAGCCAAACATGGTCATAGTGTCTTATTTTGAGTGTCAACAGACTAGGACAGTGCTTCACAACTCCCAGGAGGGTAAGAGACAGTGAGAGGAAGAATCCTAAACAACAAATTGTGAGTTACAAAACCTCCTGCCACCAGGAAGGGCTCTGCTCCCCCACCCCCAAGCTATTATTGCAGCCCACCGAAGGCAGAGCAGAAATCTTCCTCCCTGTCAGCAGTTAAAAGGGAAAAGGTAGGAGGAGTTTGATGGTTAGGCTAATGTGTCAACTCGGCCAGGTAATTGTGTCCGGGTGTTTGTTCCAGCAAGCACTGGGCTAATTGTAATACAAGAGCATTTATGGACTTCAATCACCAGTGAGTTTACTGCGTGCATGGCTGATTACACCTGCATCAATCAGGGAGATTACATCATCAATGGGTGGTGCTTTTATCCAATCAGTCGAATGACTTAAAAGGGGAAGTGATTTCAACATTCAGAGAGAATTTCCCAGCTCGTCATTGGACAGGCAACTTCTCCCAGAAACTCATCGATGACCTTTCGTCGGACTTTCATCAGAGCCACTGGTTTGCAGCCTGCCTGCAGAACCTGGACTTGTGCATCCCCACGGTCGCATGAGAGACTCTTTTAAAATCTCATATTATTGACAGATATCTCCTGTTGATTCTGTTTCCCTAGAGAACCCTGACTAATACAGGGTCCCTTAAAATCAGTTGACTGAAGAAGAGAAAACTAGGGCCTGGTTTAGAGATGGCTTCACACAAAAGGCAGGTATCACACAAAAATGAACAGTTGCAGCACTGCAGCCCATTTCTGGGACATCGCTGAAGGATAGTGGTAAGAGCGAATCCTCCCAGTGGGCAGAACTTCAAACAGTGCACCTGGTTGTTCATTCTGCTTGTAAGATGAAATGGCCAAAGTAGCATTTGTACACTGATTCATGGGCCAATGGTTTGGCTGGATGGTCAGGGACTTGGAAGGAACATGATTGGAAAATTGGTGACAAAGGTCTGGGAAAGAGGTATATGGATAGACATTCCTGAGTGGGCAAAAAACCATGAAAATATTTGTGTCCCATGTGAATGCTCACCAGAGGGTGACTTCAGCAGAGGAAGATTTTAATAATCAAGTGGATAAGATGACCCCCTTTGTGGTTAATGCTCAGGCTTTCCCTAGCCACTGTTGTCATTGCCCAATGGGCTCATAAACAAAGTGGCCATGGAGGTAGGGATGGAGCTTATGCATGGGCTCAGTAATATGGACTTCCACTCACCAAGGCTTACTTGGCTACAGTCACTGCTGAGTGCCTAATCTGCCAGTAGCAGAGACCCTGATATGGCAACATTCCCCTGAGGTGAATAGCCTGTTACCTGGTGGCAGGTTCATTACATTGGGCCACTTCCATCATGGAAGGGGCAGGGATTTGTTTTAACTGGAGTACATACATGCTCTGGATATGGGTTTGCATTCCCTGAGAGCAATGTTTCCTCAAAAACTACCATCCATGGACTTACTGAATGTCTTATCCACCACCATGGCATTCCATACCACATTGCTTCTGATCAATAACCCATTTCACAGTAAATGATGTGCAGGAATGGGCACATGATAATGGAATTCACTGGTCTTACCATGCTCCCCATCATCCTGAGACAGCTGGATTTATCAAACAGTGGATGGCCTTTTGAAGAATCAATTACAGTGTCAATTATGTGGCAATACCTTGCAGGGCTGAGGCAATATTCTCCAGAAGGCTCTGTATGCTCTAAAGCAGCATCCACCCTATGGTGCTGATTCTCCCATAGGCAGGATTCATGGGTCCAGGAATCAAGGGGTTGAAATGGGAGTGGCACCACTCACTATTATCCCTAGTAATCCAATAGGAAAATTTTTGCTTCCTATCCCTGCAACCTTAAACTCTGCTGGTCTACAGGTCTTACTTCAAAAAAGGAAGAGTGCTTCCACCAGGGAAAAAAAACAATGATTCCATTGAACTGGAAGTTAAGACTGCCACCTGGCCACTTTGGACTCTTCTTATATCTGAATCAACAGGCAAAAAAGAGAATTACTGTTCTGGATGGGGTGATTGATCCTGACTATCAAGGGGAAATAGGACTGCATCTACACAATGGAGGTAAAGAAGAGTTGGCCTGTAATACAGGAGATCCTCTAGGGCATCTCTTAGTACTGCCAAGCCCTGTGATTAAAGTCAGCTGCAAACTTTCAGGGGAATGCCTCTCTGTGGGGCACCAGGATCAAATATGACAGGGCTCTCTCTCCTGGTGTGCATCTATTTCTAGTGAGTTTCCATTTTATATCAGACCCACCAAGAGGGTGGGGACTAAACCCAAGCCACACTCTACTGATGTGGTCAATTCAAAGAAATGCCTCAAAGTAATCTTAATAGGTAATCCAATCAATGCCCCCTGAACTGAATCCAATATATTCAAATGGCATCATACTCAAAGGAATAGATTAGTTTACAAACATAATTTTTCTCTTTTTGGGATTCATTAATAATCTCAAACTATCACAATATGTATATTAAAAGGAGAAAGAATTAAATTCAAAGCCAAGTTCATCAGGAAAAAGAAAATTTAGAGGTGCTAAAAATCAGGGAATAAATTAGAGATAGTGACAAGAGAAAATTGATGCCAAGAGACCTTTACTGAATTTGGAAATGAGAGGAGAAGCTAGGCACGCAGAGATGAGTCTCTTGTTTCTCCTGCATAAGACAAGTTGCACTGCCCTCACCCACTAGGAAAGTTTTTGTATTAATACCTAAGAAACAACCAGGAAATTATTCATAATTTTGTAATTTGGGGGGGTATTGATGGTGCATAGAAGAAATATGGAAACCAGGCGCTTGGTGATTAAATCATGATCTCCATCAAAAGACATGCTTTGGTCAAACCCTGGTTCTTATGTGTATGAATCCACTTGTAAATAAGACCTTTGAAGATGTCTTTGGTTAAGATGTGCCTAACCTGAATGAGGGTGGGCCATAATCCTTGTAAAATCCTTACAAGCAAAGAGAAGCCACATGTAGCAGCCAGAAGCTAGAAGTCAACAGAACCTGGAAGAGAAGGGAGAATAAACCACCATTTGCATTTGCCATGTGATGAAAATGGACTAACTGAGCCAGCCCCAGAACACTACAGTCTTCAGGGAGAAAGCTTCACCTTGCTGATGCCTCAGTTTTGTACTTTAGCCTCAAAACAGTGTGCAATAAATTTGCAGTGTTTAAACCAATATATTGTATTGCACTTGCTTTAACAGCTAGGAAACTAATACACAGGAATAAAATGTATACTGATGGAATATATTACTAAAAGAATATGCAAACATGAAAACACTCTTGCCCTATTTCAATTTTCTCACTCTTTCTTACACATACATATACATACATACTGCTAAGCATGGAGCAGAGTGATTCAGGGAAGCCATGCAGCTGATGAAACAGAAATTGGGGATGTTCTGGGGCTGTATCTCCATTAGCTATCCCTCACAAGGAGTAAAGTTCTGCAGCTTTTTTCACTGGAAGGATTGGATTTTTGCAAGTGGATTGGCAAGGAACTAAGAGGTCATTCTCCAGGCACTTTTAATCCCAGGCCCAGAGGCCTTTAACAACTTCAGCTTTGAGGGGATGTTGCTTAATTGATGGCTTCTGAGGAAGTTTCCTATTGTACTGGGGAGAGGTTTAGTAAATGGCCAAGGTCTTGATTCCCTATCTACTGCTCTTATTAGGCATGACCAAGGCTAGAGAGGTATGGAGTGGCAGGTCAGGACCAAATAAGTGGCTCCCATGTTAATTAAGAAATTAGCAATTTTACCTGCCACATCAAAGTTCACCTGAGCCTCTTCCTATTTGATGGTTCAGGCCCCTTTCTTTATTCCTTGGGACAAAGCCCTAGTGGTCCCTGTGGCAAGGCAGCTTGGAGCCAGAGGCCCAACTCTCCACACTTGAAGGAAGTTCATGCTGAGTGGACCCTGGATTTGGGTGACCCCAAGGTGGCATGGTGCCTTTAAATTGGTAGCTAAAAGGGGAGGTTGTTTCCCAGGCCCTTTGCTTGTCTGTTCTTACTTGTTTCTCCTCAGCAGCTTGGTCTTAATTGCCGAAAACTGTGGACACTGTTTCTAAAAGGGAGTTCATGACAACTTTTTAAAAGTTCTCTTTTTTTCTAAAATATCACTCAATTACATTCAATTTTAATTTTTCTCTTGAAGCATATAACATAGGTCACCATCACCACTCAAGAGGTTAATAAGCACACTAACTTATCTCTTGTCTTCATTCTTGTCCCCAGGATTGTTTAAATTCTATAGATGGCTCACCAATGCCCTCTGGGGAAGACACAGGGCAACAAATAACCTACAGGACTCAGGGTGGCTTCTCTTCAGCCACATTTTCCTTATTCTCTCAGAAGCATACAGGTCTCCAGTTATGCTGAAAGGCCTGCATTCCCTAGACAGACCAAGCTCTTCCTCATCCCTTGCATAAGTTACATGTATGGCTTGAAGTTCCTCTGCTCTGTACTTTTACCTGGCTCCCTCCTACATAAGCTTAGTGTCAGTTGAGATATCATTTTTTTCTGAGTGTTCTAGACTTACCAAGACAGATTTCTGTACCCCACTGCATTTACCATTCTCAGAACTCTTATCTCTGCCCACTGCAATAAAAATCACCATTTCTCTGTCTTACCCATCAAACTCTAAACTATGTGGTGGTAAAGATAGTACCAAGACAAAATGTGATCTCCAGGCTTAGCTCATTGCCTAAGACCTCATCAGCCCTTAAAACACATGTTCTTAATTAAACTAAAGTTAGCAAAACTATGAATTTTAGTGATATGAAAAGATAGGTCAAGGTCTTCAGTGGAAAAGTTATCTAGCAGGCTCATGAGAGAGTTAGGGATAAAGCCCAGAACATGAGCTCCAACAGACAGAACTCCTTCTGTGACACCAGCTGAGACATGTGTCTTCATTGACATGAGGGTGCCCAACTGCCAGGTTAAATCATTTTCCTCTCAGCTACATGTTCCCTTCAAATACTTAAAAATAAACAAAACAGTGGAAAGCCTAAGTTGGATTATACAGTATTCACAATTGAATTTAATTGCCTAACAGGCCAAGAAAATGTTCAATAATTACCACATTTAAAATTATCTAACATTCTCATATCATATCCTTTCAAGTCACAGTTTAAGCTACTTCAGACTTCATTTTCTGAGCATGGCACAAAATCAGTCATATTAGATCAAGAGTATAAAATATTAGAATTGAGAGGGGTCTTGTAATCTTCCAGCTTAATATTCTTATGTGAAATATTAGGTTATTGAGGCTTAAACACACTTTTCTCTAAATACAATGTATTGCTATGGGATTTTGAAATATACCACATATTCACATATTGCCATGTCCTTGCTTATCCTGTTTCCATTTCTTGGGTAGTCACCATCATTTCTGACTAATAAGATCTTCCTCCTGATACTGGTGAAATAAGTCCAGTGATGGAAGGGTTATCAATTCAATACTAAACATGTCATCCCCACAGTGTGACTTTCATTGCCCTTTATCCTCCTATATTTCTCCTACCCATTGACCTTGATCATAAAAACTGCAAAATTGTCAATTTTATTTTAGATAGCTTTACATGCCCCTCTCCACTTGAAAAAAAAGATCTTTTTTTTGGAAGAGGCAACACTGTCAGGCCTGTGTGTTTATGTGTGTGTGTGTGTGTGAAAGAAAGGTTATTGAAGAGACACCACTATATCTCTAAACAATATGTGGAATTTTTTGAGGGTTAACTTCAATTTCATTATGCTAGTGTAAGGATTCAGTCTCTACAAGCTACTTTCTGTATAACTTCATTTATGTGATATTCTTCCTTGTCAATCCTATTAGATAAGGGGAAAGATGAATCTGTCCCCAGGGTCAGAGAGTGGGGAAGTGGCTGAATTAAGAAAGCCACAGAGGTACTTTTCGGAGTGAGATATCTGTTCTGTATCTTCCTTGTAGCAGTTGGTACACACCATATCCATGTTTTCAAAACTCCAAGAAATGGAACACTAGTAAGTTGGATTTTAATAAATGCAAATTCTGTAGTTTATAAAGGAATATGGCAATAGCCATATTGGTGACTAATGCAGTAAAAGGAAATCTCATTTGTGGTTGTGCTTCACAACCCTAGAGCACATATGTGGGTCAGCATTGAGGATGTTCCTAATAATCTTTCTCTTGACTAGGAAGCTGTAACAGGGGAGATAACTGTGGATGAAGATAGTCAATTTATAATCTAGGTATGAGTATTTTATATAATAGTATAAAATTCATGATTACCAAATAATGTATGAGCACAGTTAGTAATGACAGCCCTATATCTACTATGAAAAATACATATCAAATTTAGTGAAATAAACAGAATCTTAAATATTGGGGAAAATTGTGGAGAAATTTAGCACAGCACACAGAATTCAGGAAAAGAGACAGGTCATCTGATGTGTCAACTTACTAAGTACCATTGAAATTATATAGTGTGTATTGTGGCTCCATTGCTCAATTTTGAGAGTCCACAGAATATCTGTGAAGATGTGACTAAAAAGAGGGCACATGTCATCAACATAACAAACTGGTCTGTGTTGTGTTTTTGCATGTGAGATGACTCTGTGGATGTGTGTGTGTGTAGCAGTTATATTTTTAAAAGATTAGTTATTGGAAGACAAGAATGTTCATGCTTTTTGTGGGTGTCTGATTTGGTTGTGTCAAGGTTCTGAGCACATCCCATGTCAGGGTATGGAGCTCTGCACTTCTGCTGTCCCTACTACTGACTGGTCTTGGTCATCAGGGTTTTAAATTTTTCAGTTCGCTGCTTCTTGCAGCCATTTCCTCACCAGCAAAATAAGAGATTGTACTTCATGGTTGCATAGACCAGGAAATCTTTTCCATGGAAAGTTTAGGGGCATCCATGAGCTTGAATTTAAAATTTTAAAAAGACATTATTCTTGTGGGGATGTGTTGGTGTGGGTGTGATTTATTTATTAAGTAATACACTGTATAGTGTGGACTTAGTAAGGAGTCTGTGGTTTTCACCTGACTGGCAAAGGGGTCAGTGGAACAAAATAGTTTATGAACCCCTGCCATGGACACTCACTACTATAAAATTTGAGTGTTTAATTCGGACCAAATAAACACATCATCATAAATAATTTCCCAGAAGACTTGGAAAATACTTTTAAAATAGTATATCTATCATTTTATGCAAAAATTGCAACTTCTAAATATAGTTATTTTAATGAAGATTTTAATTTGTTTCCATTTAATACTTTCTACCATGTGATGTAAAATGAGATATGAATGCCAAAGTTTCTTTGAGTGAAGTTGATAAAAGGAGAGTTTCCCTTTCAACTGCCATCCATACTCATCATGTAATACTCTTTACATCTGAAGTATACTCACAAAATGTTTGTAAAATTGGCTGATTTCTAAGTAAATTATATATTCAATGCACTGCATATATTTTCAAGGCTTTAGTCATGGAAATTCCTATTTATTTATCTTTTTATCTCCTGTTTCTCTATGAGGTTCATTTAGACTCTTTTAGAAGCCTTAAATAGAATGCCTTAGTGGATGGTAAATCTCTGTGTCATTTCTGGTTTGTTTATATGATTTGTGTTATCATCCCTTTCTAAGACATCAAGAATTTTAGCCCTGTAATTATAACTTATAATATCTAATTATTTCATTCTATATTATTGAAAAATACATAAAACAATTCAAATATACTGCTTATCTGAAAAATGTCAATGCATTTTGTATTCAATGAAAGAATGGTAAATAAAACACTGTATTAGTCAGCCAAAGGGGTGCTAATGTGAAATACCAAAAATGGGTTGGTCTTTATAAAGGGTATTTATTTGGGGTAGAAGTCCACAGATAACAGGCCATAAAGCGTTAAGTTTCTTCTCTCACCACAGTCCATTGCCACGTGTTAGAGCAAGGCAGCTGCCGGCGTCTGCCAGGGTTCAGGCTTCTGGGGTTCCTCTCTTCCCGGGGCTGCGTTTCTCTCCGGGCTTAGCTCATTTCCTCCACAAGGTCAGCTGTAGATGATCAGGCAAATGGCTTGCTTCTCTTCTCCTGGGGCCTTCTTTCCAACATCAAAACTGCTTCTCAAAAAACTGCTACTCAAAACTGTTCTTGCCATGCCTTTTATATTTGATTCCCCACCCACCAAGGGGTGGGGCTCAACACCCTAATCATAACCTAATCATGGCCAGAGTAACAGATCAGTTCAAGCATGATCCAATTATATTTTTGGAATTCATAATTACATCAAATTGGCCAATGGTTACAAACACTTAAAGGTGTTTTTAAATATGACTGGAAAGACATATTTTGAAGATAAACTTAAATCTTCTATATGATTTCAAAATTCTTTCCTGAAAATTTTACCAACATTTAGCTGTCCTTCTTCACGAAAGATTTGTATAATAGTAGAACCTACAGGATACAAACACTGCTTCCTTTTCTAAAAGAGGTGTGCTTTGGTGAGTTTTAGTAAAGATCTGAACTTTCTGAAATTTCAGGTATCAGGTAATTAAATTTTATATATTCATGTGAATTATCATCATCTAGAATATAAAGCAAAATTTGTCAGATAATTCTGATTTTAATTCAGAGATGTAGTACATTAAAATATGTGTGACTTTGGGCAGGTCACTTACAAGACCAAACCTTTATTTCTTGAATTAAAAAAAGAGGTGTATAACCCTATGACTACAATTAGAGAGGCACCCAAAAAATTTAAATTGATGGACAAGCTCACTCCTGTAATTTCCTAATATATTGAATTCATAGATTCTGATTGGAGTAGGGTTCCCTGCCTGACCATCAGGAAGGGTATTGGTTTAGAAATCTCTGTGACAGATGCTAATTCACTGAACCCATCACATCCTTGCCTCTGAAGAATGTGACTTCAGCTGCCAGGACTCCTTGCTCAGGGAGCTACCAGATTGTACTGCAGGAAGCTGAATGATGTGCAGTGTCCAGTGCATTGTCTAAAACTTTAGTCCTGACATGAGAACTCCTTGTTTTGAAAATGTGCTTATTCACTTCTCACCTGGTTAATCTAGGTATGACACTTGACTTCTCTATGCCTGTCTCTCTATCTGTAAAATTTTGTAACAATATTTGCCCAATAAAGTATGATTATTTGTAAGGTACCTCATCAATGCAACCCCATTGTTCAGCATATCAACTCACTGCCACATGAAGGAGACTAAATTACACTTACCTCTTATCTTCACACAATGAAGGTAAAGACCATGTCTGAGTCAATATGTTGCACCAGAGGTTTGAGTCAGTGCCTAAGATATCATAGGAACCAACACATATATGCTTGACTATATTGAGTAAAGAAAAACTAAGAATATTACTGACATAAAATGATAATTTGAGGTCCTAAGTGTACAAAGATATTCAGCTGGCCTAAGAGGAAATTAGGAGTAATGGTAATGGTGAGAGCTCCAGTGGCCAGAGCTGCTCTATGACAGGAGCTGAGAAATTTGGTTTCAGGTACACAATAGTGACAAACTACCTTTTAAAGATTTATCTACTTTCTTCTTTATCTTAAATTTAATCCTAAAATACATTAAAATTTTAAAAATCTAAAATGGTTCATGTATTCATTGCAAATTAATTATAATTTGTAAGGTGTTTGTCTCTTAATGTTTTTAAGTCACAGTACTGTCCATTCCAGACTATTTTTCCTGATGATTAAAAAAATCAGTAATATTTGACATAGAGTACAAGATAATAGCAACACAAAGAGGGTTTGAAAAAATCAGTCTAATCACCTTATGAAAGACTTGGAAATTTATGTAAATGAATGGTCTTTTGTTTAATGACATTATATTGGTGTATATTTCAAAATGCACCACATGTTCTCATACTGCCCTACTCTTCTTATCTGTTACCTCTGTTCAGATGATCCTCTAATCCCCATCATGTATGACTAGCAAGATCATCTTTAATAACTTAGGCAAAGTAAATCTGGTGATGAAAGGGATATTAATCCAATACCCATACAAGCATGCTCTCCCAAAAGCATCACTTACATTACTTTCTATCTTCTCTCTCACTGTTGACTATTTGATTCACACAAGGTGTATAGTAGTAGTTAAGTTGTATTTTAGTTCACTTTATAAGTTCCCTATAATGAAAGATAAACATCACTTTCATAGAATAAGAAACACCACAGAACTGTGTACGGAAAGAAACAGATGAAGGGGGATGCATTTTAGTTCTAAAGCAAATAACATTTTTGTAAGGAGTAATTTTAATCACATTATTCTAGTGTAGGAAATGAGGCTCTAACAGCTACATTTTGTACGATTCTATGATATGAATATCCTGCCTTGGCAATGCTAGCAGATCAGAGATAAGATGAGGCAGAACCAGGGGCTGGGTTTGGGAAGTGGTTGAATTTAAAGAGCCATGGAGCTACTTTTTGAAGAGATCTATATCTTGCTTCATGTAGTCAGCAAATATTATTCCATTTTCAAAATAACCAGGACTGTATAATAAAATAATTAATTTGACTGAATAAAAATTATGCTATTATTAAAGGAAAAGGAAAAAAGAATAAAGCAGCAGCCACAGTGGTGATTCATACCTATAAACAAATTCTTATTTGCGAAGGATTGAGGGTTGGGTTGCTGTCCATTTTCTTCTCCTGTTCAGGGTGCTCTAACAGGGAGGTCACTCTCTAGTCATGTTTCACTATATAACCTGCTTCATTTACTTTTATAAATGGAGGTAATATGTAGCACTACATTCATTTATTAAAAAAGAAAACAAGGGGATTCTGGGAAGATGGCATCAGACTAGGCATGCAGGACACAACTTTCTCATAAAAACAGTGGAGAACAGGCCAAGAGTTGTCTGAGGGACCTGGTTTGGGAGTCACCAGACCAGCACAGTGCTGTGCAACCCCCAAGAGGGCAAGGGACAAAGAGACAAGGAACCAGAAACAAAATATTTGAGTTATTAAACCCCTGTGGTGGCTGGGAAGGACACCCATCCCCCACCCTGAAGACATTAAGCCTGGATAAAACCCCTGGCTCATGGCAGTTCAATGAGGGGGGAATAGACACCTTCTCCCCTGTCAGCTGATTCATTCAAAAAGGGTGGGTGCTTTGGAAGGTGGAGAGAGGTTTTCCTTCAGTGAATTTGGCTATCAGAGCCCACTATGAATCTTGGCTCTAGCCAGACCAGAAACAAGGGCAAGTAGGGTTTGAAAGAAACACTTCCATGGAAAGGATTGCCAACCCACTTCATGTGATGACAATCCAGGAAACTGCAAGGAGAAAAACTGCTTTTAGTTCTTTCTTTAGTCCTAACTCCTGAGTTAGGACTCTGCACACTGTTAGTCCCTGGCCCAATTTAGATAACTTAAGCTGGACAAATTTAAAGACAATAAATTGAACTAAAGTCAAAGAAGAGCCACGAAAAAAAGCATTATGTAAGAGAGAGAAATTGACCATCAGAGTAAATTCACCAACATATTCAGATGCCTAGACATCAGCAAAAAATTACAAGACATATTTGGAAACAGGAAGAGATGTCTCAGCCAAAGGAACAAATCAAATATCCTGATAAGATGTAGAATTTAAGACAACTAATCAATGATAATCACACAAATCTAACTCAATTCAAAGAATTGTAGGAAAATATGATGAAATAGATAAAGGATATTAAGAAGACACTGGGTAAATGTAAGGAACAATTTGAAAGCTGCAAAGAAAAGTAATAGAGCTTATGGGAATGAAAAACACAATGGATGAGATTAAAAATACATTAGAGGCACATAGCAGATTTGAATTCTCCAGAGACAGAATTAGTGATATCTGAACTGGAAAAGACAGGAGAACAGAAAGAGAAAAGAATGGAAAAAATGGAACAGGGCCTCAGTGAATCAAATAACAAAACAAAACACACAATCATATGTGTTATCAGTGTGTACCAGAAGGAGAAGTGAATGGAAAAGTGGCAGAAAGAATATTTGAGGAAATAATGACTGAACACCTCCCAAACCTTATGAAAGAAATAAATATCAATATGCAAGAAGGACAACACACCCTAAACAGAATAAATCTGAAGAGACATACTCTGAGACACCTATTATTAAAAATGACAAATATCAGAGATAAAGGCAGGATTCTGAAAGCAACAAGAGAAATCAAAATATGACATATAAGGAAAACTCAATAAGATTGTTAACCTCTCATCAGAAACCATGGAGGCAAGAAGAAAGTGGAGGGTGCATTTAGGTACTGCAAGAGAAAAACTGCTAGCCAAGAATTCTATCTTTCAAAAATTTGGGTGACCAAACATTGGTGGTGGGGTAATATGTGGGAAAGGGTGCACCTGGGGCATGCTTCTATGGAAAATGAATATGTTCTTCCTGTTATAGCATGTTATCTCAGTGGGTGGACACAGAAAAAACAAGAAAGTATTAAACTCCCACCCTGGGGAGTCCTGCTACCTTCTCAAATAGAGGGACAAGAATCTATCAAGTTATAGGCAGCACCTAATAAAAGAAAGTAGACCAGTATGTTAACCCTTAATATTAATATATGTAACTATGAAACTTTTTCTTCAAAAATGGAAAATTACTGGTTGCCATAGGCTCTGAAGGGAGAGGAAGGGAAGAATCAGTGGAACATAGGGCATTTTGAGGGCAATGAAATTGTTCTGCACAATATTACAATGATGGATAGAGGTCATTACACATTTTGACAGGACATATAAAAGTGTCTGGTGCAAAATGTAAACCTTAATGTAAACCATTGACCATGGTTAGTAGCAATGCTTTAATATTTGTTCATGAATTATAACAAATGCACCAAATTCATGTAGGATGTTTTTGGTAGGGGAGGATATGTGGGGGGATATATGGGAATCCTCTATATTTTCTATGTGACTTTTCTGTAATCTAAAGCTCCTTGAAAATAAAATGAAAAAAAAAAAAAAAA
>JAQZBX010058285.1:0-17773 GCA_029593785.1 Cabassous unicinctus
GGGAAGAGAGGAATCCAAGAAACCTGAACCCTGGGCAAATGTCGGCAGCTGTCTTGCTCCAACATGTGACATTGGACTTTGGTGAGGGAAGAAACTTATGCTTTATGGCCTGGTATCTGTGGACTTCTACCCCAAATAAATACCCTTTATAAAGACCAACCCATCTTTGGTATTTCACATTAGCACTCCTTTGGCTGACTAATACATGAGGTAAATAAATCAACCTAAAATTTTTGTTAATATCCTTGGTGAAATAGAAATTTCACCTGCATATTAGGTCTTACATGTATACCCGGGAACTATGGGAACATAAGCTATGTGAACACAAGCATTCTCAAGATAGGAGAATTCCTTGCCTTTCACACTGACAATGATATTGCATCTCTTAGATTGAAGATTGCAGATAATGTACCATTCCATCTTCCCTGTGACTAATTTCCAAAGAAGGTTGCTTGGCATTTTCCAAAAACTAACATATCCATGTTAAGATTGTGCCAGAACGTTCCTTATCTCTTAGAAGACACATCATGTTGAGCCTAATTTTTTCGTTATTCTTTTGTGATGCTCTCATTGATGACTAGGTTAAGTGAAATTATTTCTGCAGGAGTAATTAATCTGTGGCTCACAGGCCAGACATTAACCACCAGTGAGGGAATAGCACATTTTTTCACAAAGAAATATTTTCATATTTAAAATAGTGAGCATCTCATAGGAGTAAACATATTTCATTATGAAAAAATATTTTAAAATGAAACTCAAAGAAGAAAATGAAACTTCTTAAATGTTGTTAATCTGTAGATGTATTTTCTTCCAATTACTTTGCTTTGTGCGTATAATGGATATTTATATCTAAACTTGTGTGTTTACAATTTTTTTATTAAACTGTACTTTCATTAACATGCTGCTTTTATTATTAAATATTTACAATACACCTTGACTTATGTTACATTAAACATTTCTCTAAAAAGAAACCATATATTTTGCATTGGATGGTGCAGCATAACTACCATTTTCATAGGAGAAAGCACCAATTGATAGATGGACATTTTAAAGGCATTTCAAGGAAAACATCGGGAAATGTCTCCAGTCAGTTTTGGCAGAGTCAACTAATTCATCAGTACAGCAGATGTATTTCTGTATTCAGATACAGCAAAGTTTGTGCAACCCATTTTATTATTTTTGCATATTAACTTTTTTCATTTAAAAATTTAGTGAAGTATATCACTCATACATAAACATACACAAATGATAATTGAATAATAAATGTTGTGAAATTACAAAACAAACACGCGTAACATTATACGAGGCCTCATACCTCACCCCACTACCAATGCTTTGCATTGTTGTGAAACATTTTTAACAAATGATGAAAGAGCATCCTCAAAATATTCCTACTAACAAACTATATTACATTTGGTGTATTTTTCTTCCAGCCCACCCTATTTTTTTATATCATTCATACATGGACATACATAAACAAAAAGTGTATACTGAAAGTTGTGAACTTACAAAACAAACATGCATATCATCATACAGGGGTCCTACAAAACAACCCACTACCAGTACCTTGCATAGTTATGGGACATTGTTACAAATTATGAAAGAATATCATCAAAATCTTATGCTAACTCTAGTCCATATCTTACATTTTGTGTATTTTCCACCAACCCACACTATTATTAATTTTTAAATATATATTTATTACAGAAGTTGTGAACTTTCAAAACATTCAAGCACATGTGTAGAATTCTCATACAAAACCCCTTCATCAACACACCACACCATGGTGGAATATTTGTTACAGATTATGAGATAATATCATCATACTATCCCACCAACCATGGTCCAAAGCATAGATTTGGTACATTTTTTCCATATTCCCCCATTATCACCATAGTACATCTCTGGCATAGATGTGTGAATATTACAGTATTGTCCATAGTTCACTCCAGTTGCATTTTTTCCATGCTTCTCCACATTCACACCACCCGCAATAGTGGCATACATCTACTCTAGCTCACAGAAGAGCACTCTTGCATCTGTACCATCAACCACAATTCTCATCCACCTTTGGGTTCACTGTGTTATTCAGTCCCTAGATTATCCTCTAGCTCTCTTTCAATTGACATTTACATGCACATACTACCCTATCCAGGCACATTCCCATTTATAAACAAGCTGTTACTCCCTATAACATGTTACCAATCAACTGTATACATTTCCACACTTTTACAGTAAAGTTAAATAAAACTTCTACATACTTTAAGCATCAGTAGTCCTTCTCAGCCTGCCTCTTATCTCCCTTAAGAACCTACGACCTACCACCAAGTCTTGAAGATGTTTTCCTTTATTTTCTTCTAGAAGCTTTATGGTTCTTGCTTTTATATATAGTTTTTTTGATCCATTCTGAGTCCATTTTCATATAAGGTGTGAGATAGGGGTCCTTTTCCTTTCTTTTGGCTATGGATATCCAGGTTCCCTACACCATTTGTTGAATGAACTGCTCTGCCTAAGATGGGTAGGTTTGACAAGCTTGTCAAAAATCACTTGACAATAGATGTGAGGGTCTATTTCTGAACCACCAGTTTGGTTATATACGTCTATGTGTCTACCTTTCTGCCAGTACCATGTTGTTTTTACCACAGTAACTAGGTAATATGATTTAATGTCTGGAAGTGAGAGTCCTCCAACTTTTCTTTTTGTTTTTAAGATTTTTCTGGCTATTCAGGACACCTTACCCTTCCAAATACATTTGATAATTGTGTTTTCTGATTATTTAAAAAATGCTGGTGGATTTTTTATTGGGATTGCATGAATCTGTATATCAATTTGGGTAGAATTGACATCTTAATGATATATAGTCTTCCAATCCATAAGCATGGAATCTTCTTCCAATTATTTAGATCTTTTAAAAATTTCTTTTAACAATGCATTGTAGTTTTCTGAATACAAGTGCTTTATATCCTTGGTTAAGTTTATTCCTAAATATTTGGTTCTTTTACTCACAATTTTAAATGGAATTTTTTTCCTGACTTCCTCTGCAGATTGGACATTATTAGTGTATTTTAAAGTCTATTTCATCTAATATAAGTATAGATACTCCATCTTTTTTTTTTTTAACTGCATGCATGGAATATCTTTTCCCAGCCTTTCATTTTCAAATTGTTGGTATCCTTGTACCTAAAGGTGAGTCTGTTACAGACAGCACATAGATGGCTCATATTTTCTTATCCATTCTGCAAGCCAGTGTCTTTTGATTGGGGAGTTTAATACATTAACATTTATTGTTATTTGTATAAAGGCAGTTTTTATTTCACCCATTTTGACCTTTGGGTTTTGTCTGTCACATTTTATTTTCACCAAACATTTGAGACTTTAATTACTTTTATTGATATAATCTTCATTTCTAGACTCTCTTCCAAACCGCTTTTCCTGTCTTTTCTTTTCAGACTGTAGCACCCCATTTATTATTTCCTTCAAGGTCAGTCTCCTTGTTATAAACTGTGTCAGTTTCTGTTTATCTCTGAATATTCTAAACTTACTTCCATTTTTGAAAGACAATCTTGCCAGATATAAGATTTTTGGCTGGAAGTTTTTCTCTTGCACTATCTAAATATATTACACCAGTGCCTTCTTGCCTCAAGGGTTTCTGATAAGAAATCAACAGTTAAATCTTATTGAATATTCGTTATGTTATGCATCACTTTTCTCTTGGTGCTCTCTGTATTCTTTCTTTGTCTTTGGCATTTGACATTCTGATTAGTATATGTCTCAGAATTAGTCTATTCATATTAATTCGGATGGGAGTACCTTGAGTATCTTGAACATGGATATCTATATCTTTCAATATGGTTAGGAAATTTTCTAATGTTATTTCTTCAAATATTCCTTCTGCCCCTTTTTCTTTCTCTTCTCCTTCTGGGACACCCATGATAAATATGTTTGCATGTCTCTTGCTGTTATTTAATTCCCTAAGAACTTGTTCAACTTTTTCCATTCTTTTCTTCATCTCTTCTTTTGTATGTTCAATTTCAGAGGTCATTTCTTCAAGCTCACCAATCCTTTCTTCAACCTACTTCAATCTGCTATTATATGATTCCAGTGTATTTTTAATTTCATTTATTGCACCTTTCATTCCCATAAGATCTGCTATTTTTCTATGTATGCTTTCAAATTCTTCTTTGAGCTCAACTTATGTCTTCTTAATATCTTTAATATCTTTAGCCACCTCGTTGAATTTATTAAGAATATTTGTTTGAACATCTATGATTACTTATTTCAACTCCTTTATGTTATTTGAAGGTGTATCTTGTTCATTTAACTGGACCATATTTTATTTTTTCTTGGTATGGATTGTAGTTATTTTGTTGGTGTCTTTGCATCTGGCTTACTAGATGTATTTATTCTGGGTGCATTTTCCCTCTTTCATTTAAGGCTTTCTTGCCCCTTTTCCCTTGCTGGTTGTGTAGTAGAAGCCATGGATGTAGTTGGTGCTGTAAACTGTGGAGGCTGATGCTGCCCACAGTGCTCCAGGGACCGATGAAGCTTCTCCCACCTTTCTCCTTTGCTGGGGGTAGGGACAGAGCCAAAGCCATGTGTAATATTCCAAGTCATGCAGGCCAAGACTGTCTAGATTTGCCCAGAGAGAGTGATGATGCTTCATGCCCCTTCCTCCCCTGCCTGTTGTGGGGATGGAACTGTAGGGGTGGGCAGCAATCTATGCTGTGCTGGTTCAATATGAATGCAGTTGCCCAGGTAGACTTTGTATTATTCATTGTGTACCAGCTGAATGTACTGCAGTTACCCAGAGAAGCTGGTGCAGGTCTTGCCATCTTCTTCCCTGCCAGAGGTGGGGTTGAAACCTAGGCTAATACAGTAGCTTCATCTGGATGGAAAGAAGCTGGTTCCTACAATCACTGTGATTTTCAGTCAGCCCATCTTCCCATCACTCTGGGGACAGAGTCAAAATAGTGGCTACAGTCTTCTTTCTGACTCGGATAGGTTCAAACTTTAACTGTTCTTAGGGTTATATTTCAATAAAATTAGAACTTTATCCCTGACAATTATTCAATGTCATTATTTTTAAAATTTAATTCCTCCTATAATTTGACAAATTTTGTTTCATGTATATTGAGACTATGTTAAGGAATTTTATAGTTTCCTGAAAAATTGGGTCTATGGTAATTTTATACTGTCTTTCATATCTTTTAAATATAGAGGTCTATTTTTCTAATAGTAATACATTGAACAGAATTATTTATGTATTTATATTTGCAGATATATGTTTGTATATCCTATTACTATTTACCTAGTATGAACATCAAATTGTTGGTCTTACTTTTAAATAGAGACAATTATTGTGAAGAAGTATTACATACAAGTATAAAGCTATTTTAAACTATTTGTGTGCTAACTCAAACTTTGGATTCATCTGGAAATTTGTTGGTATTAACTTTTGTTTCATTAATATAGCTCACATTTTCATACTTTTTCTTATGTTAGATATTTCTTTTAAAATATATTGTATTTGATGAATGATATATTAGAGTGAGTCAGGATTATTTTGTCATTCAGTAAGGGGTTTTGAGGTTTGTCCCAGCTGGCAATAAATTACTGGCAATGCTTTTTGAAATTCTCTGGCTTCATATTATTCCTTGTTAATGAAGATCTCTTTGGTGTTATCCACAGTTTTAAGGCACAGAATTTACTACAAGGTCAGGATCCTTACATTTCTAATGTGTGGCCTTTTTTATTTTTATTTTTATTTCTTGACTTAACTCCATTCCTCAGTAATCAAATATATTTGTTAATTGAATTTCTGTCTCTGTGAATTTGCCTATTCTAGATGTTTCATATGAAAATAGTCTTAAATGAGATTAATAGCTTTGTTAGATTAAGATCATACTGTACCCATTTAAAGAACAGGGTAGAAAAAGTGGAGAAAGGTAGAAAGGAAGGAAAATTTTTAACTTACTCTAAAAATACATTAAGACTGGGAGTCTTTCAGTGAGTTTGTTTCATCAGATCTATGTACATATTTTATTTTAAATTTATAAAAACAAGGACAATCACCTATGCTATATTCATCTAACATAGCTAACATAAGGCACAGTAGAGTCTCATGGACAAAACTCGGTACTGAAGAGGTTTGCAGATTGCAACATTAAAGAGAGTTAGAAAAATTCAGTGAAACAGAAGACCAAAAATTTCATCTGGGTGACACAGCCAATGAATGAAATATACTTGTTGGAAGTCAGTAAGTTCCCTAAGGATTTAGGTGTAATGTCCGTTGAGTAATTGAAGTCAAGAAATGACAAGTGCCTTAGGAAAAAGTACATATGGCATATATGGTGAAGTGATTTTTGACAAAATGGTAAGACCCACCCAGATGGCTCAGAATAGTCTATTCAACAAATTTTTCTGGGTGAACAAGATATCCATAGACAAAAGGAAGAAAGAAGACCTCTATCTCATACCTCACACAAAAATTAACTCAAAATAGTTCAAATATCTAAATATAAACCTAGAACCATAAAGCTCCTACAAGAAAATGTAGGAAAACATCTTCAAGTCCTGGTGGTAGTTGCTGGATTTTTTAACCTTACACTGAAAGCAGGAGCAAGGAAAGAAAACATGGATAAATGGTACTTCCTCAAGCTTAAATGCTTTTGTGATTCAAAGGACTTCATCAAGAAGATGAAAAGGCAGACCACTAAATGGGAGAAAATATTTGGAAACCACATATCCAATAAGGGTTTCCTTTCCATTCTACATAAAGAGATTATACAACTCAAGAATAAAAGAGCAATCAATCCAATTTAAAAATGCACAAAAGACTTAAATAGACATTTCTCCAAAAAGGAAACACAAATGGTCAAAACCACATGACAAAATGTTCACTAGCACTAGCTATTAGGGAAATGCAAATCAAAACAATGAGATATCTCACACCTCATAGAATAGCCATTGTTTTAAAAGAAAACACACACAAAAAACAGAAAATAATAAGTGTTGGAGAGGATAAAGAGAAGTAGGAACGCACCTTCACTGTTGGTGGGGTTGTAAAATGGTGCAGCTTCTGTGGAAGACAGTTTGGCAGTTCCTCAGGAAGCTAAATATAGAACAGCCATATAATCCAAAAATTCCTCTGCTATAAATTTATCCAGAAGAACTGAAAACTGTGATGTGAACAGACATTTGCACAACAATTCCATAGTGGCATTGTTCTACAATTGCCAAAAGATGGAAGCAGCCCAAGTGTCCATCAACCAATGTTAAAATGTGTGGTATATACATACAATGGGATACTATGCTTCAGTAAGAAGAAAAGAAATTAGGACACATATGATAACATGGATGAATCTCGAAAACATTATGCTAAGTAAAATAAGCCAGACACAAAAGGACAAATATTGCATGGTCTGAATAATATGAACTTAATACAAATAAACACATGGATTTAAAACCTAGATTATAGGTTTATTAAGAGATAAGAGGAAGGCTGAAAGGTTCTAATGTATGTAGAAGTTTTGATTAGCTTCACTGCAAAAGTATGAACATGGATAAGAGTGTGAAGATGGAGATTCAGGCGAATTATCAATATCATCACTGCATTCTCCAGCAGACTAATCAAATATATCAAGAGAAACAGCATGAAAAGGACATGTAGGATGTCTTCAGAATATGTCAATCCCAAAAGGATGAATTCAGGCAAATTATTCTTATTCCTACTTCCCATAATAAATTTCAAGTGTTGTAATCTGTTGAGAAATCAAAGGTGATACTTAATATGAATGACTTCAAAAATTCTTTGTTTATATGAATGATTTAGAATTTTTAAAAAGTTAATTTAGTGATTCTAAAAATTTGTAATAAAAGTAGTTTGCAAAATATGGTTGAAAAAATCTTTGACTACTATTTAATATTAGGTATAAATCATTTGGATATTGTATAATAGAAAATCATATATATTGCATAGAGTGAATTTGACACTGTTATATTTCCTTTTATTAACACATTTATTGGGATGAGACTATCATATCATAGGTATTTCTATTGTGTACACATTTTATAGAAGAGAAAAAAGGCACAGAAAGTTAAGTAACTTTTACAGAGCCATACCATTAAGTATTGGCCTTGTGAGTCTACGAAGATTGGTTGAGTCCAGAGATCATGCTCAGAACACTAATTTCTTATTTATAAATAATTTCAGAAAAACAGAAAAAAATCTACTAAATATGTAATAAACAATAATAGAGAGTTTTAATTAATATTTTCATGTGCTCTTTATCTAATAAAAATACCAAATCAGAATTTAGACTTAGACAACTTTAATGGGGCCTATTATTTCTATAGTGTAAATATCCCTATTAATTCATAGAAGATATATTTTTTACTGAGTATATAAATCAAATTTATCCCCAAATTATATATAATGATATGGAAATTGCTGATTCCATCAATTCTATATCTGCATTTCCACAGTCCTGATATTATTCAGTAAGGCCTAAATGATATGTGTATATATATAGATGGCCTTTTAAAAATGTCTTCATTATTTTTAGGTAAACTAAACACTCTTACTTTCAGAAGAGTATTTTTGTCTACTGCCAGTATCTTCTGAGAAATTTGTTAAACTCAAGTTATTTTCACAAATAAAATATGTAAACCATTTAAGGAATCTGAAATATCTGTTATAAAAAATTTGCTTCCTTTGAGAAGATATATACATAATTTTTCATGCATGCAGTTTGTTTTGTTCTGAGGTAAAATAAATCAACCTAAAAATTGTGCTCAGTTCCTGGTCAAAATGGAAAGTTCACCTGGACATTATGTCTCACAAGTATACCAGAAGCTACTATGAATACAAATAAAGCAGTAGAATACTTTTCACCTTGACAATGTCACGGCACCACTTAGATTGAAGTTTAGAAATAATGTACAATTCCTTCATTCCTCAGACCAATTTCCAAGGAATATTGCTTGGCAAGTTCCAAGGACTAATGTGTCCATGTTAAGCTTTTATCAGAAAGTCCCTTATTTCTTAAAAGCCACAGAATGTTGAGCCTCATTTCTTTTTTTTTTTTTTTGTGATGCTCTAATTGATGACTGTATAAAAGAGAAGTTATTTCTACAGAAATAAGTACTCTGTGCCTGATAGGCCAGACAACCCCCAGGAAGGAAAGGTACATTTTTCATAATGAAACATTTTTTGTTTATGATAGTGTGACACTATTATAGGTGTATACATTGTTCATTACCCAAAAATTATTATATAACAAAATTGAAGGAAGGAAATGAAGATCATTCATAAATGTTAATCTTAGATGTATTTTCATCTAGGTATTCCCTTTGTGTTTATAATGCTTATTTATATATATATAATTGTGTGTTTACATACTTTTTATCACACTGTATTTTCAGTAACCTCATTTTATTATTAAATATTTATAATATATCTTGACCTATAGTAGTAAAACATATGTGAAGCCAAAATTACATGTGTCTTTCACTGGTTGATGTTGCATAAATAACTTCATTCTAGGAGTGTGCACCAGCTGATGGATGAAATTTTTAAGCATCACAAGGAAACTGGTAGAATTTCTCCAGTCAGTTTTGGCAGTGTCACCTAATTAATTTGCACAGCAGAGGCAATTGCTGTATTCTGACACAGCAGTGTTTGTGCAACTCCTTTAATTATTTTCATGTATTAACTTTTATTATAATATAAGAAACATGAGAGAAGAACATAAAAGTCAAGGCTGCAAAGAGTAAATATTTTATAATTATGTTAATGGGAAAATGCTCCCTTCTCCTATATATAACCAGGTGAATTTTTTTTTATTTAAATATTGCATTAATTAACAATAAGGAATAATTTCTACTGAGATTTAGAAAAAACTCCTATTACTAGCACAACTATTTACACTCTAGAATATCAGGAAAGAATTTGTGGCATGAATCAAGGAGTTACAAAATAATATTCTATATTTGATGAGTTTTGAAAGTACAATTATTCTTTTCATCAAAAATTCAATGATACTGAGAAAAATTTATTTGGAGATTAAAAAGCCATCATCAATTTATTTCACATTTGGTCACATTGGGGTTTAAACCAAATGAGAGAAAAATAGTGATATTCTATGTCAGCGCCACCTCAATAATGTCTGCTTACTCCTTGCAGAATTACTACAAGATGAGATTTTGAAAGTACAATTATTCTTTTCATCAAAATTCAATGACACTGAGAAAAATTTATTTGGAGATTAAAAAGTCATCATCAATTTATTTCACATTTGTTCCCCTTGGGGTTTAAACCAAATGAGAGACAAATAGTTATATTCTATGTCAGTGCCACCTAAATAATGTCTGCTTACTCCCTGCAGAATTATTACAAGGGAGTTTTTCTTTCAGTATAGAAAAAAAATTTTTTATAATCTTTAAATGTACTTTCAAATAATATAAGCAAAAGTTAAAGAAAGAATAATTTTCAAAACTAATTTTATGACAACTTTTTTTTGCTTAATCTTTCTTTATATCACCTCTAAGAGTAAAATAACTTGGCAGAAGATGAGGAATGAGAAACAGAAAGGAAATATGACTTATTTGGCCCACATTTTTAAAAAATTAGAATTTTATCCCTGACAATTATTCAATGTTATTATTATTTAAATTACATTCCTCCTTTTAATTTTGACAAATTTTGATTTCTGTGTTTTGAAGCTCTGTTAGGAATTGCATAGTTTTCTGAAGAATTGAGTCTATGATTATAGACCCAATTATAGAGGATTTTAATATTTCCATTATCCATATTAATGCTACTTTAAATTACCCTTAGTAATATGCATTATTCATATTATAATCCATTACATAGTTATTCTAGAGGTAAATATTTCAATTCCTATTTTATCATTAATAAATTAAAATTGCATTTTTGTAATATATACGTTCATTTTCAAATTGAAAGAACTTTCAGTTTTATATTTCAAATGTTGATTTTTAAAGGTGTTGCATTTTGTCAGGTAATGAGGCCTCTTTAAGTTAAACTTTGAATATTTATCAAAATATAAGAATTAAATGTAATCAATTTGTATATATGACTCATAGTTGCTGTGAAAGGAAGTTTCAAATATTGTTATGAAAATCTGAAATGATCACATATTTACTCAGGATTTATAAATTTGGGGATGTATTAACTTCTGCATTCACTAGCAATGACTGAGAGAGTTCATTCATCAGCATTTACATTAAAAAAATAATTCTTCAGATCTGCAATTCTTTCTTCATGGGAAAAAATATATTTCTTTTTAAAATGATAAATTCATTTTGAGCAAAGCTTTACTGCTTCTTTTGGTGATATGAAAATCTCTATGTATACCTTGAAATTGCTTCAGGGGTCATTCTGCAGCTAGTGTTTCATTTATCTACACACACATGCACACATACACATTTGTTTCTTAAGTTCTTGAAGTTGACAAGTCACACTGTAATTTATTGGCTGTTAAATTCTGGTTTTTTAAATGGAGATCATACTCTACTTCTTATAAAAATCACATTTCTATGGAATCAAAAATCAAAATTGTGTCCAATTACACATAAAAGCTTTTGCAGTTATAGCAAAATAACCCTGTATTATCAAGAAATTTCCTTTTATAGATATTTTGTTTGATTGCACATTGTTTTAGCCCTTACAGATACTGCAATATTTATATTTTCAAGCACTGGGGTAGCATTGACTGCACTGAGCAGGTCTATTAGCACCATTTTCCCGAGATTTGCTCACTTTGTGTCTTTTCATCACATTTTGATAATTCTCCCAATATTTCAAACATTTCAATTACTATTAAATGTGTTATGGTTATGTGTGATCAGTGATCTTTTATATTACTAATGTAATTTAATTGGGGCACCAGGGACCTCACACATGTAAGACTGCAAACTTAAGAGAAAATACTATGTGTATTCTAACTGCTAAATCTACTGTATTTCCCTGTCTTTTCCTTATCCAAAGACCTTTCTGTTCCCTGAGACTAAAAAAATATCTGAATAAGACCAATTAATAACCCTACCATGGCTTCTAAGTATTCAAGTGAAGGGAAGAACCTCAAGCCTCTCACTTTAATTTAAAAGACATAAATGATTAAGCTAATTATTGAGGAAGACATGTGGAAAGCCATGATAGGCCAAAAGCTAGACCTCTTGTGCCAAATAGTGAGCCAAGTTGTAAATGCAAAGGGAAAATTCTTTAATGAAATTAAACATGTTACTCCAGTGAAAACATGAATGATAATAAAGCAAAACAGCCTTATTGTTGATATGGAAAATGTTTTAGAGCTCTATTAGAAGATCAAATGAGCCCAGTATTCCCTTGAGCCAAAGCTTAATCAGGGCAATTTTCTAATTCTTTTCAATTTTATGAAGGCTGGGAGTGGTGAGGAAACTGAAGAAGAAAGAAGAAGTTGCAGAGGCTGGTTCATGAGGTTTAAGGAAAGAAGCAGTCTCTGTAACCTGAAGGAGCAATGGGAAGCAGCAAGTGCTGATTTAGAAGCTGTGGCAAGTTATAAAGAGGATCTAGTTAAAATAAGTGGTGAAGGTGGTTAAACTAAACAACAGATTTTCAGTATAGATGAAGCAGCTTTATTTTGGAAGAAGAAGCTATCTAAGACTTTCATAGAGAGAAGTTAATGCATGGCTTCATAACTTCAAGAGATAGGCTATCTCCCTTAATAGAGGTTAATGCAGCTGGTGACTTAAGCTTAAGCCAATATACAATTCTCATTCCAAATATTCTAGGGCTTTTAAGAATTATGCCAAATATAATTTTCCTGTGCTCTATAAATGAAACAACAAATTCTGGATGACATCTTATCTGTTTACCACATGATTTAATGAATACTTTAAAACCTCTGTTAAGAACTATTGTACAAGGGAAAAAAAACTTTCCTTTCAAAATATTGCTACTCATTGAAATGTACCTGATCACCCAAGAGATTTGATGGAGATGTACAATGTGAAGAATGTTGTTTTTATGCCTGTTAGCAAAACAACCTTTCTGTAGCCCTTGGATCAGTTTCTTCTAATTAATACATCATGCCTGAGTTTCAAAAATAAATCGCAAAGAAAGCTAAAATGTAAAAATGAATCTAAAGGTCAGGGTAAGCATCAGAACCAGATGCAGATGTGCCTGAGATGTTGAAATTATCAGACAAAGAATTTAAAATAACTATTATTGCTATGCTAAAACACTAATGTAAAAATTGGATAGCATGAAAATGCAGATGGATAATGTAAGCAAAGAGATGGAGAATCTACAAAATAATAAAAAGGAAATGGTACATCTCAAACACTTTAACAGGAATAAAAGATGTCTTTCATGAGATCATTGGAAGACTAGAAAAGTCAAGTAAAGTATCAGTAAGCTTGAAGATATATCAATGGAAATGTTCCAAATTGAAGGGCAAAAATTTTTTAAAAAAGAATGAAAAAACAGAAGAGAATATCTAATAACTGTGGATAATGTGTAACATATGTGTAAAAAGGAAGTCCAGAATGAGAAAGAGAATAAAAAATAAAATATACATTTGAAGTATAAATGGATAAGAATTTCTCTCAATTATTGACAGATTATAAATCATTAATCCAAGAGGCTAAGGGAAGACAAAACATGATAGATTTAAAAACAAACAAATACAAAAAAACAAACACACAAAAAAACTCTAGTTATATCATATTCTAACTGTAGAAGCCAAAGACAATGCTAAAATCTCTTAAAAAGCCGAGAAAACAAACAGCAACTCTAGAGGAGCAAGATTAAAAACTAGATCAGACTTTTCCTTAGAAACCATTCAAGAAGAGAGTGAAGTGAAAATATATAAAGTGTTGAAAGGAGAAAATAAACAAATATCAACTAAGAGATTTGTATGCAGCCAGGTTCATTTTCAAAAGTCAAGGAGAAATAAAAGCATTCTCCAAGAAATAGAAATTGAGGAACTTAGTCACCAATAAAGCTGCTTTGCAGGAATCATTAAAGGAGTGCTTCAGAGAGATGAAAAATGAAATAAGCCAAAAGCTCAGATCTATCTAAAGAAAGGAAGAGTGTTGGAGAAGGAACATATTAAGGTAAATATCAACTCACTTTTTGATATAAAATCTACTAATGTATTTTGGGTAACTAAAATCAGAAATGAAATGAGGAATTAATTAATGACCCCACTGGAATAAAAAAGGATTATAAGAGGATACTATGAACAACTGTAAAACAACAAATTAGATAACCTAGAAAAAAATGGATAAATTCCTAGAAACACACAAAGTAATTATTCTGACTAAAGAAGAAATATATATTCTACAAACACCCATTGCCACTAGATAAAATTTAAAAAAAAACATTATTACTGTTGTATGTGAATATATTTAAGCATTAAGACAAGAGAAAGTATGAATCAAAAAGACTATCATTAAGAGACTATGAAACAGATTAAGTAATCTGCAATAGCTTCTAGATGAGGAAACTAGAAAAACAAACTTAAAATAATTGTTGACACCAGATAGCTGAAAGATTCCTGTCCTTTATTAATAAAATTTCATGACTCTATAAGTTTGGAGCTTACTTCTATTGATCTTACTTTTAACTAGATTATCTTCTTCCATAGGTAAAGGAAAGCATCCACCTAATTTTATTTGCCACTACCAGTATAAATTATATAGTTTCCTTTATCTTTGCTGTTTTCCAATGAATGTGGGGCACAATTCTTATTAAGAACACTATATAAATCATGTTTTGATGGTTAATTTCTAGTTACCTAAGCAATAGGCAAAAAACTTAAGTCTTTAGAACTAGAGGTTTCATAATATATTTGAAGTTGATATTTTACATTCTGCCTCCCAATATATTCTGCAAATTATCTTAAGTTTCCTCTTACCTATGGAACAGCAAAAGCAGATATAGGTTGTACTATGAATATGGTTTATTTAGATAGTTTATATCCACTTAGCCATTGTAACCCACTGAAGATGCCTCAAGTGGCATATATTCCAATTATCTTCAGATTCAGAAAAACAAAATGAGAATTTAGTTATTAACAAAAACAAATGTTTCTGAAATAATACACTTCATGTTGATATTTGTTGAATGAACAGAGTACTTTGGTCTCTCATTTAAAATAATATCTTAGAAAATACATATATATATGTTTCAAAGCTATATTAAAAAATCTTAAGTTATGAGACATAAACTTATATAAGAAGCTCTGACATGGGTTACCACTTAACTTTGCTGAGGCCCTTGTTTCTCATCTTTTCAATGAAATCATCTTTTCAATGTAATTTATATTGCAATAAATTAGTAAGCATGATAAACTGTAATATGGTAATGACAATATATCTTTTGCAAACTCTTGCACATAAGGTGATAGTGATACTAACTCATTATACTTCTGCATGGCTTAAATTATAATGTGCTGTGTTTGGAGTAAATAAGGTATACATAGAGAGCTTTTTCAAAGATTATTATTGATGTAATGAATTTACAAAATGATATAGGCATGTGGAAAATGTGACAAAAAGTATAAAGGACTACAGAATTTTAATTTTATGAATTGAGACTACTATTGTATTCCTACCCAGATGAATTAGTGCACATAGGCACACAAATGCACAGGTGCACACACACACAAACATATATACACTGGGGACATAAATAGAGAAATTTACTTTGGTAGAGAAGATAGAGCAAACATAATTTTTACTTTTTTTCAATTCTCTAGATGCTTTTGATAAGTTATTTATCCAATAAGAAATTTGAGAACCTATCTGTAAGCAAGAAACACAACAAATAATCATGTAAGGGACTAGAAAGACCATAAAGAGAAGCAAAACTGAGAAAAAGTATACCAAATCATTTTAGTAGGATGGGATGTCTGACATATTTCAAAGAATATTTGAAGTGGGCCTCCATGGTAAGGTAACATTGGAACCAAAACCTGAATGAAATGATGAAACATGACCTTAAAAATGCCATTCAGTGACACATTTTAAAAATGAGCAGACAAGAAAATGTTACCAGACATTTGAGTAAATAATTTATTTGAAAGAGAGAGAAAAAAGAAAGGAATGATAAAAAGAAATTTGAATGAAATTGAGACAAAGCAGGCAAAAGAAAATTGATAAGGGTGGAAACACTGGAAGGAAAGTTTCAAATAATAAGGAAGTTTCAGATGACATAGGTCTCAGAAAGGACTGTTACAACAATATATGGGGACCAGAGTGCATGGTGCCACTTAGGAAGGCAATACCTGTATAGCTATGGGATTCCAAGAAATATATAGAGAGAGTGCTCATTAACCAAGCGTGACTTTGAACATTAAAATAGCTCTTGAGATAATATTTTAAAGCCATGATGGAAATGTGAGTGATTTCTGTGCATGAAACTGGAAATACTACTTTGACCAATTCCTAAACTACATCTGTACCTCTTTCTGATAGTCAAAATGCCTATCACATTTAAATATGGGAAAATATAAGAATTACAAATAAACTCTATAGGATGGTACTTAATGTGAGATATGATAAAAAAAATAATGCTCCAAACGTTATTATCATAAGAGCATAAAATAGAATTTAGGTTAGCAAATGAATACATTGACTTAACACTTTAAAATAATATAAACAAAAATTTAAAAACAGAATCCGAAAGCATCATAAAATTTACATTTTTCTTGTCTGAGATTAATACATCTGGAAGATTTGGAAACAAGATTCAAAGAACTCAGAAATTAACAAAAATATGGGAAGCGGATGTGACTCAACTGGTCGGACTCACCATTACAATATGGGAGGCCCCCAGAATCCAACCCAGGTCCTCCTGGAGAAGACAGGCCGGCCTGCATGGCACAGTGAGCTGATGGCCTGCGAGGCACGGTGAGCTGATGAAACAAAGGGAGACAAGCAGACACAGAAAAAATGCACAGCAGCAAGGGGAGGATAAATAAATAAAACTAAAATAAATCTTTTTTTTTAAGAAATTAACAAAAATAAGAAAAAGCAGAAAATGACAAATTCAGTAAAATACAAGAATGATTCTTACCATACAAAATATATTTAAGGAAAGAAAAAATGGAAAAGACAGATATGAAGAAAGTTCAATTTGAAATAATAAAGAGAATAATTTGAGAAAAGATGACACTCTTAAAAAATGCTAACCTATACTTTTCAAAATGTGAAAAACTTGACTCATAGAAATATAAAATGTTTACATGCCAAAAATGTATTTATTATTTCATTATTGGAAAAATCTGTAAGATGTTAAGACTGATTCAAAGAGCATTTGAGTAACAAGCATTTATAGAGTTTATTAGAGAATGAACAACAAAATAAGATTTTCTATGCTTTAAAATTTTTTTGTGGATCATATGCATATAGATATCATTAGTGTAAAGCTCAGTGATTTTTAAGACCTGAAATTAACCCTGTAGGCAAGATCAAGAATAGGAAGCAGAAGATTTCTGGGAAGATGGCATCAGAATAGGTAGGTAGGGCTTAACACACTTACAAAAACAACAGAGAAAGGGCAAAAAAAATAAAAAAACACACAAAAAAACCTCCAAAAGGGTGTTATGGAATATTTTCTTCATTTTTAATCTCTGGCATCACCTTGACCTATTCTGAAGTTGGCATTCCAGAGGGGGAAGAATGATGGAGCTGCATTTCCCTTGGTATTTTTGGAAGCCTTATATTTTGAAATAAACCAATAAACCTTTTGAAGTGGTGATTTTTT
>JAQZBX010058286.1:0-17778 GCA_029593785.1 Cabassous unicinctus
ACCAGGATTCGATCCTGAAGACCTCCGATGTAGGAGAGAGGTGTTCTGCCATCTGCGCCACCTCGGCTCCTGGTTTTCGGAGCTTTCGGAGCATCTCGTCTTGTCTCTCTCCTTTTACGTCATCATCTTGCTGCATGGCTCCCGGGGCCTGGCGGCTCACCGGCACACAGAGCCTGGCAGCCCATGCACCTTCTATATAATATATTTTTTATTTTACCGGGAGGTCCCAGGGATCGAACCCAGGTCCCTCCATATGGCAGACGGACGCCCAACCATTTGAGCCACATCCGCCCCTAAAGCTTCCATTTTCTATTTCAATTGTTTCTCACGTCCCAATACTGTCCTTTTGAGCCTTTCTCCTCCATTGTCAGATCCTATCATGAATTGCATTTCATTATCTCTCAGTGTGTACTAAAATTACTTATGATTATCTCTTTAGTTTCTTTTTTTTTTTTAATTGTGGAAACATTTATATATATATAACTTTTCCCATCCCAACCCCTCCCAAGTACACCATTCAGAGAGTAGTCATATTCACCATGTTTCATTGCCTTCACCACCATCCAGTACTTTCCCTTCATCCCAAACAGAAAAGCTACATTCATTTTGCATTAATTCCCCATCGCTGCACCCCTGTAGCCCGTATTCTACTTTCTATCTCCGTGAGTTTGCACATTCTCTGATAGTTTCTTTGTGGTTACCATGGGGCTTAAACTTACCGTCTCAAATCTATATCATTCTCCTTCGCTTTGATATCAACTTAACAACTTCAGTATCATACATAAACTGTCCCTATACCCCTCTGTCCCCCAAACTTTATGTAGTATGTCACAAATTACATATTTATACATGGAGTCCAAACCATTTTTGATTTACCCTTACATTTTATGCATTTTATGTAATGATTTACATTCTACGGCCTCTGTGAGGCAATCATCACCCTCATACCAAAACCAGATTAAGATATCACAGGAAAGAAAATTACAGGAAAAATCCCTTATGAATAGAAATGCAAAAATCCTCAACAAAATACTGGAAAGCCTAATCAATAGTATATTAAAAGGATTATACACCATGACCAAATGGGACTTATTCCAAGAATACAAGGATGATCCAGCATTAGAAAATCAATCAATCTCATTCACCCTATTAATAGAATCAAGGGGGGAAAATCACATGATGATCTAAACTGATGCCAAAAAAAGCATTTGGCAAAACCCAAGATCCTTTCATGATAAAAAATTAAAAAATTTAAAAAAAACCTCAGAAAACTAGGAATAAAAGGAAGCTTTCTCAACATAAGTGGCATTTATGAAAAACTCACAGCAAATGTCATACCCAATGGTGAAAGACTAAATGCTTTTCCCTTAAGATCAGGACCAAGACAAGGATGCCCACTGTCACCACTGTTATTCAACGTTGTACTGTAAGTTCTAGCTAGAGCAATTAGGAAAAAGAAAGAAATACAAGGCATTCGATTGGAAAGGAAGATGTCAAATTATCCCTATTTGCAGATGACAAGATCCTATATAGAGAAAATCCCAGAGTCCACAAGAAAGCTGCTAGAAGTAATAAACAAATTCAGCAAAGTTGCAGTATATAAGGTAAATGTGCAGAAGTCAGTTGGTTTTCTATACTCTAATAATGAACAAACCGCAAAGAAAATCAAGTAAACAATTCCATTTATGATAGCATCTAAAAGAATAAAATAGCCAGGAATAAATTTAGCCAAGAAAGTGAAAGTCTTGTACACTGAAAACTACAAAACATTGCTGAAAGAAATTAAGGAAGACCTAAATAAATGGAAAGACCTCCTGCTCCTGCTTTCATGGATTGGAAGACTTAGCATTGTCAAGATGTCAATGCTGCCTAAAGCAATCTACAAATTCAATGCAATCGCTATCAAATTTCCAGGAGCCTTTTTTTTTCTTTTCAGAAATAGAGAAGCTTATGCTCACATTCCTTTGGAATTGGAAGGGGCCTGGATTAGCTAAAACAATCTTGAGAAAGACCAACAAAGTTGGAGACTCACTCTTCCTGACTTCAAAACTTACCACAAAGCTACGGTAATTAAAACAGTGTGGTACTTCCATAACAATAAACATATAGACCAAGGGGATGGAAATGAGAGTCCGGAGTTAAACCCACACATCTATGGTCAGATGTTTTGTTTTTTTTTTCCCCCAAGGCTGCATCGGGTTTATTTTGCAGTCCGTGCAAGGTGAGCGGTTACAGGTGTCAGGGAACTTGCATGTGACTTGGACAGTAGAGTGGGGTTCCCTCGACTTCCTTTTCGGTGCTTTGATTTTTTGGTGTAAAAAGAACCCAACTGCTCACTGCAGCCGGCCTAGTGGGCGGGGCGGGGCAGGCTGTGAGCCTGGCGCCGCCGCGTGGCGGCGGGTGGCGGAGCTGGAGCGACAGGGCCTGGCCCAGGAAGGGGGCCCGGCGCGGGCTTGGGCCCGCCGGCTGCCAGGCTGCTTGCTCTCCAGGCCACGGGTGGTCACGCCACTTGAGGCCTGGGGGGATTCCAACCCAGTGGCCATGAACGCGAGGGTGGACCTCCCGAAGAAGTCCGGGTCACCTTGGGGACACCAGGGCGGTGGGGATGGCGTGCCCAGGGCACTCGGCTCTTCCGCAGCGGCCGTTACTGGAAGCGGAGCCCAGGCGGCGCCCGAGCAGCCCTGGGTGGCCACGAGCGAGCCGCTGGAGAGGGTGGCTGCCAAGCTCTTGCTTGTGGGCCATGGAAACCTCGGCGGCGACCCCTCAGGGTCCTCCGCGCGCGATCATGGGGGGCTAAGGGGGCGCTAGGCCACCGGGCCCATTTGCCCAGGGGACCGCGCCACCACGGAGAACCCTCGTGGATGGTCAGTTGTTTTTTGACAAGGATGTCAATTCCACTCAATGGGGGGAAATAATAGTCTCTTCAACAAACGATGCTGGGACAACTGGAAATCCATATGCAAAAGAATAGGACCCCCTCAAAATTAAACACTTTTGCACCTCACAGGACTTTGTCAAAAGGGTGAAAAGGCAACCTACTCAATGGGAGAAAATATTTGGAAATCACATGCCCGATAAGGGTTTAATATCCAGGATATATAAAGAAATGTAACAACTCAACAATAAAAAGACAAACGAGGGAAACAGATGTGGCTCAAGAGGTTCGGCATCCATCTACTATATGGAGGGACCGGGGTTCATCCCCAGTACCTCCCGGTAAAAAAATAATAAAAATAAATAAATAAAAAGACAAACGACCCAATTAAAAAATGGGCAAAAGACTTGAATAGACATTTGTCCAAAAAATTGTGAATAAAAACATATTCAACATCACTGATGATTAGGGAAATGCAAATCGAAACTTCAATGAGATATCATTTCACACCTATCAGAATGGCCACTATTAAAAAGACAGAGAACTACAAGTGTTGGAGAGGATGTGGAGAGATAGGAACACTTCTTCACTGTTGGTGGGAATGCAGAGTGGTACAGCCACTGTGGAGGACTGTTTGGCAGTCCCTAAAGAAGTTGAATATAGACTTGCCACGTGACCCTGCAATACCACTACTGGGTCTATACCCAGAAGAACTGAGAGCAGTGACATGAACAGACATCTGCACACTTATCCTTCATAGTGGTGATATTCATGATTGCCAAAAGTTGGAAACAACCCAGGTGTCCATCAACCAATGAATGGATTAAACAAACAGTAGTGCATTCACAGGATGGAATATATCATGCAGCTGTAAGAAGAAATGAAGTCATAAAGCATATGACAACATGGATGAACCTAGAGGACATTATGTTGAGTGAAGCAAGCCAGACACAAAAGGACAAATACTGTATGATTGTGCTGCTATGAACTAAATATATTGTGTAACATATTGTATGATTCCATTTACTGTATATAAAATGTAAATATAAATCAATTTATAAAGATGAAATTAGATTAATTCTTATGTAAGGCTGGGAAAGGAATGCTAAGGGATGTGGAGTTTTTCTTTTTGGACTGATGAAATTGTTCTAAAATTTTTTGTGGTGATGAATCACAACATTGTGATTATACTAAAAGCCATTGATTCTACACTTTGGATAGATTGCATGGTATGTGAATATATCTCAATAAAACTGTTGAATAAATAAATAAATAAATAAATGTCCAAGAATAGCCAGAAATAGCAGCTATGTACAGCAGGGGAAACAGAGAGATTGAGAGGTGAAGAATTTTCTTTGTCTGTTTTTTGTTTATTACTATTATTGAAATAATGAAAATGCTCTAATGATGATTGAAGTGATGAATGCACAACTATGTGATTATACCAAATACCATTGATTGTACACTTTGGATTTGACTTGTATGTTTTATTAATATGTATAAATAAAATTGATTTGCTTAAAAATTAATTCTAAATGGATCAACAACCTAAATATGAAAGCTAATGCTATAAAACTCTTACAAGAATATTTAGGGAAACATCTTCAGGACCTTGTAATAGGCAATGGGCTTTTAGATTTTTATATCCCTAAAGCAGAAGCAACACAAGAAAAAAATAGAAAACTTTTGTGCATCTCAGGACATTATCAGGAAAGTGAAGACAACATACAGAATGTGAGAAACTATTTGGAAACCATATATCTGAAAAGAGTTTATTATCCAGAATATAAAAAAGAATCCTACAACTCAACAAAAGACAACCCAACTAAAAACTGGGCCAAGGATATGAATAAACACTATTCCAAAGAAGATATTCAAATGGCCAAAAAGCATATGAAAAGACACAATGTCACTAGCCATTAGAGAAATGCAATTTAAAATTACAATGAAATACCACTTCACACCCAGTAAAATGGCAACTTTTTTTTTTTTTTTAATGGAAAATTACAAGTGTTGGGGAGGATGTGAAGAAATAGGAACACTCATTCATTGTTGGTGGGAATGTAAAATGGTACAGTGGCAGGGGAAAACAGTTTTCAGTTCCTCATGAAGTTAAGTAAAGATTTACCATATGACCTGGCAATCCCACTCCTAGGTATATACCTGAAGGAACTGAGAGCAGGAGCTCGGACAGATATTCATACACCAGTGTTTATC
This sequence comes from Cabassous unicinctus, assembly GCA_029593785.1. Classification (NCBI taxonomy): domain Eukaryota; kingdom Metazoa; phylum Chordata; class Mammalia; order Cingulata; family Chlamyphoridae; genus Cabassous; species Cabassous unicinctus. The sequence goes on from JAQZBX010058286.1 coordinate 5,093, forward strand.
ACAGCATTATGCACAAGAGCCAATGGTTGGCAGCAACCCCAGTGTCTGTCAACAGACGAATGGATAAACAAATGTGCTCTGCCCATGCAATGAACTCTTACTCAGCTGTAAAAAGAAGTGAAGTGCTGGTACATTCTACACCATGGACGACCCTTGAAGACAGCATGTTGAGTGAAATCAATGCAGACAGAAAAGGCCAAATACTGGGATACTGAGAATAAACAAATTCATGGTGACAGAAAGCAGAATAGTGGTTATAGGGGTGGCGAGAGGGGGCAGTTGTTGCTAAATGAGTATGAGATTTGGTTTGGGATGATGAAAATCATCTGGAAACAGTGGTGAAAGTTACGTTGACAACGTACTTAATCTCAAAGAAATATCCACTTACAATGGTTAAAAATATTTTTATTTAATGTACATTTTACCACAATTAAAAATAAATTATTTTGTTAAGTCAGACCAACTAGATAACAAAATCAGAACACGTGGACAAAATTTACAACAAAACTGGGGAACAAGGTCTACCCACAACTGCAAATACAAGCTAGTAAAAACACACCACCAACAGCGCCCCCTGCAGGGAATCATCATCTTTGAAGGAAAAACAGAAGAAAGCAATGGGCCTGAGAACCGGTTTTCCCTGGAAAACACGGCAGATACGTTTAAAAACCCCAAGTTGGAATCAGGAGGTGTTTTCTCACCCCAATAGCAGGCAAGTGAAGGCATTTACTAAAAGCAATAGTAAAATGTGGTGCACAGTAAGTATAAAATTATCTCTCTGACTATCTAGCATCTAGCTATTTCACCTCTCTATCTCTCTACCTCTCAGAATGTCTGATGGCCTGAAGCATCTGCCCCGTGAACTCTCGAAGCCCTTGAAGACTGGGAGAATCCTGCCCCTCTCCTGACTGTGAGCTGCAGCTGGCTGGTGGAAGAGTAGCTCCGGCTGAGTTCCCCGTATACCTGAGGCTAAGGAGTAAGGCCTCAAAGGCGTGTCTGGATTCCCCTTTTTCCGACCGCCTAATCCTAGAAGACTCCTAGGTCAGGGGCCTCAGAGACCCAGGCTCCATCCGTGGCTGTCTGAAACCTCAGGCAAACCCTTTCTTTGACTCCTCTGAGTCTCCATCCCCTCATCTGTAAAAGGGGAAGAATTAATAATGAATTCTGTCCTGCTCATCTCATGAGACTGTGAGGCAGGAAGCAGATCAGAAGAGATCGTAGGTGTAAGTCAGAAGTGTCAGCTCTGGGGTCACACGGTCAGGATATCCTGTGGCAGCTCTGCCGCTTGCCAGCTGTGGAATCTTAGACAAGTTGCAACCTCTCTCTGAGCCTCAGTTTTTCTCACCTGTAAAATGATAAGAGTAATAGCAGTCTGCTACTTGGGATGCCGTGAGAATGAGATGCTGTGATACTGGGGAAAGAGCCCAGCACAGGGCAGGACACATTGGGAGCGCTCATTAAACATTGGCTACTAATGTTGTAACTTTGTTGATTAGGGTTCTACTGTGAAGACTGCTGAGTTGTGGTTTTTAAGATTTATTTATTTCTCCCCACCCTCTCCTTGTTTGCACTTACTGGGTCTGTTCGTCTTTCTTGTTTCTTTAGGAGGCACCAGGAACTGAACCTGGGACCTCAGATATGGGAGGGAGGCGCCTAATCACTTGAGCCACCTCTTTTCCCTGCTTTGTTGTGTCTCTCATTATGTTTTTCTTCTTGTGTCTCTTGTTTCCTCATCTTGTTGTGTCAGCTTGCCGCCCTGCCCATGGCGCCAGCTCGCTGTCTTCTTTAGGAGGCACTGGGAACGAACCATGGACCTCCCATGTGGTAGGCAGGAACTCAATCTCTAGAGCCACGTTCACTTTCCACTGCTCAGTTCTTTTCTGCTCTTTCCCCTCGCGACCGCCAGAGGGCGACATAGACGGCGGGACGCCAGTCACATGCACGCCCGACGCAAAGCCATTGTCGGCCACGCGATGGCGCAAGGTCACGTAATGTCTGGCTTTCCGCAGACTTTGGGGAGCCGGAAGAGAAGACTGAGCGAGAAGGTAGATGGGGGCGAGGAGGCTCCCTGCGATCCGAGGGGCCCTAAACCAAAGGATCGGGGAACCCTGGACAGAGTCGCTCCCGGGTTCCCGGGTCACAATAGGACCAGTAGGGAATGAACGGGTCCTGGGGGCTTTTTGAGTGCGAGGGCGCCCCCTGCCTCCGAGCGCCAGGTCTGCATCGCCTTCCCCAGGGAGCCTCGGCGCTTGGATGCCTTAAAGGGGGCGCGCGCATCTCTGCGCGCTCCTCCCCTCCTCCTGTGGCTCATTCATCTGCAGCCGCGGTACGCTGTTGCCATGGAGACGTGATGCAGGCTTGGGGGAGGGAGGCCCCCAGTGACGTCCGCTCGGCTCGCAGCTCGTCTCCGGCGGCCTCCCAGTCCTTGCCTATTTTGGAAGAGAGCCGCAGCCCTTCTGCTGATGCGCGCGCGCTGGCGCCTTTTAAAGGCAACCGGCGGGGTGGCGGCTCAGCCAGAGCCTGCGAGCTGCCCCCACCCCCGAGCCGCGAGCCCCGCGCCGGGTCTGGGCCCGGGAAGCCCCCGGCGCGATACGCCCCCCACCCCCATCTTAGCTTCCTCCACCCTTTAAGGGGATATTTCCACCATGGAGAAAGGAGGTCCTGCCCTTGCCCTCGACCCCCAGCCCCTCCCCCAGAGAGGGAGACTGTTCGTCTACACCAGCCTTGGAAAGAAGCGAGATGCCAGGCCATGTGCGTTTGGATCCTCTCTGGACAAGGTCACAGAGTGAAAACTACAGGTGAGGTCTTAACCGCGGGGTCATCCCGGGTCTCTGGAGACCCGCGCCCCTCTCCAGCATCCTGCCTTGGCCTTTTTTACCTTGGGCTCAGCCTGAGGCCATGGTTAGGATCCCAGCTGGGAGGCCCATTAGCAGTTGCTTCAACCCCCTCATTATATTGCAAGGGAAACTGAGGCCAAGAAGAGAGTAGTACTTGACCAGGGTCACATGGCGAGTTCCTCGAAGAACATGGCCCAGGGCCCAGGGATGCTGACTTCCTGGCCAGGGGTCATTCCCCTGTGCCTTAGCACTCCAGCATTAGATCTGCCTCTGCTCTGCAGCCCGCAGAGGGGCCAGGCAGCCCTGAGTGCCACCAACAGATCTAGAAGGCACTGCCTCCTCTTCCCCTGCACAGGCCAGGCCCAGTGTGCTTTCTGGACCCATGGTCACTCTGGACAAACTTCTTGATCTCAAGGACTTCGCCACCAACCAACCAGGTTGCTGCTTGCAAATGTCTGCTTCCACTGAAGGCTTCCTGCAGCCTACCAGCTCTCTGGAATTTTCTGGAACCAAACCTCTTTCAGGCTGCCTACAAGTGCCAGTTGGCTTTTCCAGCTTTTTGGATCCTTCTGCTCAAATTGATGCACCTGCACTCTCTCCCTGAAGCACCCATGGGAAGGGTTTAACCAGGACTCATTGAGGACAGTTGCAAAGTACTTGACCATGCCCAAGGAGCAGAGTAGTTTCCAGGCATCTCTGGGCCCTTCTTCTGGACCAGGGTTGGGGACCTAGAGGTGGATCAGCCCCAGCCCAGCCTTTCAAGTCTAGCAAAGGAGAGCAATGCAGGCTTTGGAGCAGTTAATCCTGGATCCCTGAATGGTCCTTCCAAGAAGCAGCCATTGCCAGGGCCAAGGCTTCAAAGCACAGAAGGGGAAACCATGGCAGCCCTTGGAAATAAGTGATTTGCCAAGTTCACATGACAAGTCAATGCATTGCTGAGACCAAGACCTAGAACCCTGCCTCCTGCCCAGGTTCTCTCCCTGCACCTTGACCTGAGAGCAGCCTTTGAGAGGAGCCCAGGGGGGCACAGTACCAGGGGCCTAGCTTGGGTCCGCCTCCACCAAGTGTTGGTTGTGTCACTTGGGCCACTCCATTCTCTGCATGGGCCTCAGTCACCAAAGGTGGATGATCTTGAAGGGGTCCTCACCCCAATCATGAGCTGGGATGCTCTGAAACAGGGTGTTTTGCCCAGGCTGCCCATGGGACACTGCTGAGGGTGTGTCCTCCCACCAGACTGAAGCTAAGGAATGCTGGATGCAGTAGTTGCTTCAGTTATGAGCTGGGTTGGACCACTCAGGATGACCTGGGGGGCTGTTGGCACACCTTGGAACCTACTGGATCCCATCAACGGTGAGTCCCCTGGTGCACTTAGCATAGGCCTGTAAGAAACGACCCTGATAGGTTTGAGGAAGGAAATTCATAGGGTCAGTCCCAGTTCCCTCTTCCCCCAGAATCACACAGGCCAGGTCTCCAGGGGCCCAAGGTGGCCTTGCTCACCCAGGGCTGAGGACTTGAGCCTCTGGGAGACTTCAGACCCACTTGGACCCCACACTGGGCACACGGGCCCATCCCCAGCTGAAACCAGGTCTCAGGGCTGCAGCATTCAACCTCCAAGGCCTGGGAGGCACTGGGCCAGGTGGGACCTAGGCCCAGAGATGCTCAGAGAGCCAGAGATGGGAGGTTCTTCAAGGCCAAGTGGTCCAACCCACTGCCACTGACATATTGCAAGAAGGGAAACTGAGGCCCGGAGAAGGGAAGGGGCTTGCATAACACCCCTGTAGGTTGGTGGCAGAGCTAGGACAAAAATCCATGTCTCCTGGTCCTGCGGTCCAGGACTTTTTCCCCCACCAAACATAACCCATCTAGCCTGATGTCACCTCCTCTTCTTCCTTGACCTTGGAAGCCGACCCACCCCCTATCCAGGCTGGGTGCTGCAGGAGCTCCCCTTCAGCCCAATTCCCTCCCCGACTCACCCAGTGCTCACATCTCCCTGGTTCCAGAAGCTTTTCCATCAACAGGCCACAATCGCTGCTTCCCCCTTTTTGCCGTCGCTCAACCATCTCCCTGTGGTCCCAACATTCTCAGGGGTGGGGGTCTTCATTCTCCCCATTCTTGGGAATCTCTTCTAGGGCTTCCTTTCTGGCCCTGGCCCAGTCAAGCCTACTGCTTGCCCTCGAGTACGCAGACTTTAACCCCATCAGCCTCTCCTGGGATTCCACGGACCATGCCCTGCAGACTCTCCCTCCACCAGCCCAGGGCCAGTGGGGATAATAGTAGCCCACATGTCGTAGAGTTGCCATGAGGTTTTAACGAGTCAATACCTGTAAGGCACAGGTAAGTGTGGCATCCATAAACTCTTATGCCACAAGGTGTATTTAGGGGATAAGGGAGACCCTTGCAGCTGGAGCCTATGATGACTTGGGCACACGTGGGGGGAAGGGCCAGAAGTTGGGGTGATGGGGGTAATGGAGCGATGAGCTGGGGAGCAGCATGATTGCTGCTAGAAGAACAGGAGGCCCTCTGGAAGGGCATGTTCCCTGGCACTGGCTCGCCATTACTGGACGTGGTGAGCAGTGTTGGAGCCAGCTGTGATGCCCAGGGAAGGAGTGCTGGCATGACTCAAGCCAGAGCCCTTGAGATGACTTCATGTGCATCCCTTGTTTTCCGACAACCCGCCCCCACCCCTGAATCCCAGCTGCCATCTTTGTCCTTCTCTTTGGAACTGCTGCAGCCCCCAGCATGGCCCACCCCCATCTGGTGCTGTCAGACCAAGCCTGGACCAAAGCTGCAAAAAGTCTAGCCAGTGCAGTTTAGGTTCTGCTTGCATACTTCCAGCAACAGGACATTCACTACCTCCTAAACCAGCCCATTCATTGCTGCATTGCTTTATTCAAAATTATATTTTTCATTCATTCATTCATTCATTCAACATTTATAGTGCTCTTTTGTGTGCCAGGCATTAGTTTAAGAGCTTTAATGATATAACCAAATTCCTCACATCAATCCCTTGTGTATATGCTATTATCCCCCTCACATCTCTAATTAACAGATCGGGAAACTGAGGCACAAGAGGTTGAGTAACTTGCCCAATGTCACAAACTCAGTTAGCGAGGAGCCATGACTCAGCCGCAGGTAGGCTCTCCCCAGAGGCCACCCTCTCAGCCTCCACCCTCTCCCACCTCGTAGCCTCAGGCTCCATCGCGACAGCCCGTGTTACCTGCAGGCGCCCGCCTCCTTCGAATATCCGAGGGCTCTAAACCACCCTTCTCAAGCCTTCTCTTCTCCAAGTAAAAGATCTCCATTCCTTCTGTCTTTTTTCTTTTTTCTTCTTTTTTTTTAGGAGGTACCTGGGATTGAACCAAGGACCTCATACATGGGAAGCAAGCGCTCAACCACTGAGCTACATCTGCTCCCCGCTTCTGTCTTTTAAATATTTCTTACAAATCTTTATGGGGTACCCAACTCCATAGTGAAAAGCCAGTGGTGAGGAAACCAGACATGGTCCCTGCCGTGGTGGCCAGAGTCTAGTGGAGAAGAGACTGTACTCAATTCATCACCAGAGTAAAATGTCGAATTGCTGCTGTGACAAGTGCTAAGAGAGGCACGGGGTGCCTGGGAACCCTTAACTGGGGATTTGACCTACTCAGGAGGGTCAGGGAAGGCAACCCTTCCTTTGAGCTGAAGTATGAAGAAAATGTGGGATGAACAAGGCAGAGGAGAGGCGAACACACTCCAGGCAGCAGGGAGAACATGTGCAAAGGCACTGAGGCAGGCAGGTGAATGGCCAGGCCAGGCACTGAGAAAAGGTAGATGTAGCTGGAAGAGAAAGCATAAGGCATGAGGCAAGGTAGGGCCAGTGAGGACAGCGGGAGCCAGACCAGCCTGGGACCTCGTAGGCTGTGGGAATCTGGATCATTCCTCACAGGGCCCAGCATCCACCCTTTCCCCAGCGGCCACTCTGCTCAAAGCTGGGGCACTGTATCTCAGTCCCACCCACAGCGCAGCTCCCAGAACCCAGCTTCCTGGCTGAGGTGGAGGCTCAGCCGTGCAGGTGCAGAGCAGAGGCCAGCCTCCCTCCACCTTCCCTCCCCACTTCTGGTGACACAGCCTCAGGCTGCAGCAGCTTCTTCTGTGGCTTCCTGTTGCTGTGTAAAGTCTTGTTGATGATGCCGCTCAATTCTGTCCATCCTGCCCCAGCTAAGCCACCCCACCCCACCCACTCCAGCCCAGCCTCGCCCAGTGAACCATCCCTTGACACCCAGAAACTTGGCCCAAACATGCCTCCACCTGGACACCATACTTGCCTCCCCCGATCAGGTCACCCCCTCATTTGGCTCTCCCAGGACACCCTGTGTGCCTCCTTTACAAAAATCATCTGCTTTGGGTGACTTTGCCAAGTTCTCACTTTCTCACCAGCCTGTTTTTTTCAAACTATTGCACCTCCAGTGCCCAGCACAGAGACTGGCACAAACTCGACCAGCAGATGTCGGTTGCACGGCTGGATGACACACCCGAGCCCCTGCTCTGAGCTGGGCCCTCCACTGGATGCTGCGAATGTGGAGACGAGAGGCAGATGCTGGTGGGGGAGCCAGACAAGTGGACAGGCAGGGACACTGCAGGATGAGGAGTGACTTGAGGGGGAAGCACAGAAGGCTGTGTGGGCCCTGGGGAGGGGTGCCAGACCCAACTGGGGACCAGCAGGGGAGGAGGGGACCCCAAAACTGGGCGGAGGTAATAAATGGAGGCGTGGAGGGCCTGCCCCCTCCTCTAGCCCCTTGAGGACAAAGCCCGTGCCCTACACTCCTGCCTCCCCACGGCACCTAGAAGAGTATTGGGTCCCGGTACTGCATTCAAAAAGCATTCATGGCTGATGGGTTGCTTTCGCTTCGCTCTTTGGACTCCAGTGCTCCTCACCGCATGGCTCGTCTCCTCTCCTCAGCCTGGCCTCCAGGCCTTTGCCCCAGGGTTCCCTGGCCCTCACCTTCTCTGCTCAGCCACTCACCTGCCTCTGACCCTCTCAAGGCATGAGTGCCAGTGTACCCTCCTCACGTGAGATTTGTTGATTTCATAACCATAAATAGATCAAATGTTCCCAATGCTTCCCTGTGCAAGTAGAACTGGGGGAGTGATAACATAATGAAAACGCCTTAGGAAAAAGAAAACAGCCTGCTAGAGGCAGCTGAACCCAGCACAGCCATTGCGCAAACCAGCTCTACAGGAGGATTGTTTTCATTTCACAGGCTGGTGAGCTGTAGACACAGGACCAGGGAGGTGCTTGGGGATTTGTTAGAAGACATTTATGTGTTTTCAAACCCATCAATTCCTTTTTTTAGCTGTTTTTATTTTTATTTTTTTTTTAGATCTGTTTTATTTATTTGTCTCTCTCTCTCACACACACACCGTTGTTTGTGCTCGCTGTCTGCTCTCTGCCTGTTCATTGTGTGCTCGTCTTCATTAGGAGGCACTGGGAACCGAACCCGGGACCTCCCATGGGGTAGGTGGGCGCCCAGCTGCTTGAGCCACATCTGCTTCCCAAACCCATCAATTCAAAATAACAATCTAGTAGAAAGAAAAACAAGTAGAAGTCAGGAAGCCCGGGTTCTCTAACTTTACCTCATTCTAACTGTGTGACCTGAGCAAGTTACTCAGCCTCTCTGAGAAGGTGTAAAGAAATTCTTCCCCTGTGTTAACTGGATGCTCCAGTTTTCCCTCACTTTCCTCCCACCAGGAAATGTCTTCCTGACAGTACCTCAATAACAAGCCATGATATGATATGTGAATATATCTCAACAAAACTGCATATATAAACCAGCTATGAGACATCCCCTCTTCCCAAAATGCAGTCCTGAGGACTGGGGTTGGGTGGAGATGGGATGGGGTACACTGCCTCCTCATTGCCAATTTCAAGTCCTGTTGCCATGGGAACAGGATATGGAGTATCTCTGCTGCATGGGAGGTTATATCCACACAACCAAAAGTGGGCTAGAAGCTAGAAGGAGGCTGGCCCACAGAGCTTCCCGATTTCTCCTTTAAGGTGTGTTCCATGGCCTTTAGAAGAGTAAAGGAAGTGACTGGGCTCAGAGAGCCTTTGTACAAGAAAGAGAGAGACAGGTGGAGATATTCCTAGTGTAAACTCATCCTCTAAAGCTTGGCCAGCTTTTTCTGTAAAGGGTCAGTTGGTAAGTATTTCAGGTTTTGCAGGCCATATGGCCCCTGCTGTAACTACTCAACTCTACATTGTAGTGTGAAAGCAGCCATAGACAATGCATCATCAAATGGACACTGCTGTGTTCCAGTGAAAACTTTATTGATAAAAACAGATGGCGGGTCAGATTTGGCACAAAGACAATAGTTTGCCGATCCCTGCTCCACCCCATGGTGCAAGAGAACAAGTCTGAGCTGGGAGGCATGAGCTGGGCTTAAGGTCCAGCATTGCCACTGACTTGCTGTGTGAATTTGAGAAAATCATTGTCCGTCTTTGAGCCTCAGTTTCACCATCTGTCAAATGGGCATACTCTCGTCAGCCAGATTTGTCAGGAGAACATGTGTAACAGGTTCCAGCAAATGTGAAGTATTTTTGTTCCTCTGCTCCTCACTTTGGGTGGTGCCTGCACTGCTGTGCCCCAGCAGGGCCCTGCACTTGCTCAGAAAGCCTGCTAGAGGCAGCAGCCTAGCAGACTTTGGTGTCTCTCTCTAGAGTCAGATTCTTGGTCTGGCTTTCCAACTTCCAACCCCAAGTGACCCCATTTCTCTAGCAGGCCAAGCTCAGAAGGGAACGAGGAATTCCTTCCTTTCTACCAACCGGTCATTTGGCAGGAGGCTATGGTTCACTCCAGAAAGTGAGGTGGCTGCAGTGGCTGGTGGCCAGGCTTTGGAAGAGGTCTTTGAGACTCAGGCTGGAACTAGAATTAGGAAATGTGAGCCTCAATGCTTCCCTAGGACATTCATCCATGGCCCCAGCCTTCTTGGGGCCCAAGCCAAGTAGCCACAGCTGCAGCTCAGTGTTGACTTGCTGCACCAACAGCCACATCAATGGATGTTTCTTGAGCTGTCTTGTCCACCTCTCTGGTCCGACCACCCTGAAAGCTTGGCTCCTCTGACATCTTGTCATCTTCTCTGAAGACCCATCAAGTACTTCCCCCTCCCTCCTTCCTCCCCTCCCTTCCTCTTGCTCTCTCTTCCTCATAGATGTATTTGTCCAGAGCAAGACAAGATACACTTTGACAGTCCTCTGTCCAGGTCCTTGCCCCAAGTCTCCAGAAAAGCAAACCTAACCAGAGATTCCCATGCTCTTCTGGAGAACCAGACTTCCTGCCAGCTTTCCAGCCCCCTCCCATGAGGTGATGCTCTCCCAAAACTCTGGAAAAGATCCATCTCCTATTCTCTGTTAAAGGAAGAAGGGTGGTGTCCCTGCAGGTCCCCGATAAAGCTATGCAAGGCAGGGCAAGGGATCTCACGGCCTGTTCTCGCTATGAAAAGCCCTTTTTCGGAAAAATAATAAAGAAAGAAATCAGCCAATCCCTTCTCGATGCCATCACCTCTTCTTGGTGATTTTTCAGGGAAGGAGTGGGCGGGTTGCCATGGCAACAGATGTGAGCTCGTCTCCGTAAAGAAGGGACCTTGATATTTTTTCTCTCTCATTCTCTCTCAGTTGTGTGTGTGTGTGTGGTGTGCCGTGCACGCCCGTGCCCACATGAGGAATTTTTTTTTTTTAGAACTAAAGAAAGCCCTTCTCTTCTCTCAGCTCCCCAAATATGGAGCGATAGAAACACACTTACTCTGGCAGACCAGGGAAGATTCAGGATAGTTTGGGTTGGGGGGGGGCAGATGGGCTCCTTCCTCCGAACTTTCACCTAGAGATTGCATGCAAAAGGAAGACCTTCGTTCCCAATGGTTGAAGCCAAGGGCTGGAAAGGGGGAGGTCCTGGGTGGGGAGAGGTAAGCAAGGGGCAGAGGGTGCAAGAGCCCTACAGGAGATGTCAGAGAGGGCAGTAGAAAATGCATGGGAGCTGGGGATGCATACAAAGCCACACACATGATCAGATGCTGACAGACAAAGGCACAGAGAGAGACTCAGATACAGACACACACTCACACAGACAGAGACACACAATTGCAGACATGTAGGAATATACAGGCACAGACACACAACACAGGAAGTTTTAGGCTTTATAACAGACAGAAATAGATGTGGGCATAGGCAAATCCATAGATACACAGGGACACAGATACAGCTATAAGACAGGTGCACACAGCTACACAGAGGCACAAGCATACAGTCACACATGCAGACACTGGCTCAGATGCAGACACACCGAGGCATACAAACAGAGTCACAGTCAGACAGACAGACAGACACAAACCCTCACAGTCTGGCTACCTCCCTTCAATTGCCCAAGCATCCCTGAGCAATAGTGCCTAGCAGAGAATGCTACAGGCTTACCCAGTGGGTTTGGTTGGGTGGCTCCTGCTCCCCTCCCCATTTCTCCACACACTCACCCCAAAGCCCCTCTCCCAATTCACACCCTTGCCCACTTTCCCATAACCAATGGGCTCTGATGCCTCCCCCACCTCAGGCTTCCAATTCCTTAGCCTGTTCTGCTGCTGCCTCCTGCCGCTGGGAAGGGGGGGGAATGGGGTGACTCAGCCAGGCCAGGATGACTCACACTGGCAGTATTTTTAGCAGCGGCCAGGAGCTCTCTAGCATGCCAGCCGCCCCCCTCCTCCTGCTTGCTATTTTGGAACCATCACTGGTGATATAAATAGCTTCTCTCCCACGGCCTGAAGCTGCTGCCAAGCTATTTTTGGTTTTCTGCAGTTAAAAATAGCTTCGTAGAGGTGGGAGGCTAAGGAGGTGGGCGCTGGCCCGGGGAGAGGAGACTTTGGGGCATACAGATCTTCTCAACTTGAATAAGAGTGGGCGAGCTAGGATGAGCCCTTCTCTACCCCCTTCCATCCCTTTCTAGACCCTTCTTCCCATTCAGAGTGGCTTCACCCCAATCCCATTCTCCTGGAAAAAGCCAATGGTTCTTTCTCTGAGACCAGTTCTTCACCCATGCTTTCTTCACTTCTATACCCCAGGCATCGTGTCTCCTTGCACCACCCCTCCCTCATGCTCAGCCTCAGAGAAGGGGATAGCCAAAAGGGTCTCACTCTAAGGCTTTGGGAACCCAAGCTCTACTTTGATGTCCCAGGCAGACCTGGGCCAAACTGACGTCCCTGGTGGCTCTTCCAGGACCGTGGACAGCGGTCCGCGCCCATTTCTTTCACTAACGGTCCCCTCGCTGGAGACCAGCTGGATCCAGCCAATAGCCACGTCTTTGTGTGGAGAGGGATACTAAGAATGCCTCCCAGCCAGGGCCTAAAGCAGCAGTGGGTGAGGAAAACAGGAACACTGCTCTGGATTTTCATACAGAAACGGGGGTCTAAAGACTAAGGGCTTGTTCAAACAAAGCTTGAGGGAGGTGGATGGGAACTTCAGGAAATCAGATACAGACTAAAGTGGCAGCAGCGACATCCTCCCTGAAGGGACCATCTCCCTGTGGCCTGGGCTAATAGGGGTGGAGACAGTGGCAGGGCGGGTGGACACCCCCCCCATTCCCTCTACCTCAGTTGTGGCACTGAGCACAGGACGGTAAATGTGGATGGCTCCAGCCTCAACCCAAATGGCATGAGAGGCCTGGATAGGACCTCCGCAGTCACGTACCCCCTTCCCAGACACCCTTCCCCTTGGCTGCATCTTCCCACTCTGCCTCCCTTGACCCCACATTTTTCTTCTTGGTGTCAAAGTTCATCTCCACCCTTCCTATGTGGCTTTTTACAGTCGGGCCAATCACCTTGCTTCAATTT
>JAQZBX010058287.1:0-17759 GCA_029593785.1 Cabassous unicinctus
CATGTGATTGGAAGTGCACAGCAGTTTTCCATATTTTGTAGAGAACTTTACAGCTGAAGCCAGAAATTGGATTGAAGGACCAACCTGGGGAAAGTTTCTGAGTTATAGTGTCAGGATAGACGAAAATTTCAAGGACATCCAGTTTGGAATTGCAGAATCTCACTTTCCCAATGACCTAGGAGCAAGAACAGAAATATGAGGACTGTTGAAAAGTGATCTAGTATGAATCCACTAGTTATGACCAGGTAGAAGATAACACTGAATTTGAGGTGTCTTCAGTAGGATATCTGAGAAGCAAACTGAGGGGATGGTTAGTGTGACAATCTGAGAAGCTTGTCAGTCGGTTCCTTCAACAATGTCTCTCAGTCCATAGTATAGGGCCCACTGTTTTTAAACAACCTCAAGGCCTCAGTTAGGTTAATTTGAAATTTCTAGAGCAATCCAGGAAATCTGTGCAGTATGTTTCCTAAGGGTGCAAAAGCTCTGCATTATTAGGTCGGTCACTGTGCAAGGTGCCTGTTACAGTGGGACACAAATATAGCTGTTCTTCATTGTTCTTTTAAATTGGGTAAAGCATTACTTCTCTTCAATGTTTGTATTACTGTTCCAACTCTTTCTCCTAGTCTGCTCCCCAAATTTGATTTTAGGAAGCCTCTCACCTCAAACAACATGTAAATTGGGGTACAGTATCAGGCATCTGTTGTCTAGAATAGCTTCCTCTAGGTGTCTGCTAACTGTGTTTTCAAGTCTTTGTCTTTGAAACTAGCTTTTCATATTTCAGATTCAGTTGTGTATGATTTGATTTTCTTTATTAGAAGTCTTTAGGCATTAAGGGATAAATGGACATTCATAGGTCGAATTTGTTATTCCCAATATTACAAACCATTTTTTGGCACATAAATATATTCGATCAACCCTGTTTGCATACAGCAGGGATTCTTAATCTTTTTTGTTCCACAGATCCCTTTGTGAGTCAGGTGAAAACCATGGATCCCTTCTCAGAATGTAGCAGCAGATAGTTTTATGACACTCAACTAACATCGTGTCTAACAACTACCATAATTTCAAAGTGTGGATGAGTGTAAGCAATTTTTTGAGATATGCAGCAACAGTAATGTGATATGAAATGAATATTACTGTAATTTATTGTATAATTAAAAAGTGAAGGAAATGCTGGATTTTAGTTAGAGGTCAGAAAAAATAAAGATACTATGTGGATTTTTTAAATTCAAGCTCATGCACCCTCTGAAATCTTTCCAAAGACCCTTTGTTGGTCTGTGGACCACTAGTATAGAACCCCTGGCATAGAGCCATATTTGTTCTTGTTTAACTACTCATCTCCCTTCAAGTATGTGTGCATCAGCAATGTGACATGGTGAAACGAGCAAGGATTAAAGAAGAAAAACCTAATTTTAAAATGACGTCTTCATCTGAGTTATTGAAATGTCTGCAAAGCAGACACAGGATGAAGTTTAATCTTTGGTCTAATTTGTGATAACTTCTGCAATTTTTTTCCTTGTTGCACTACATACAAATTACCACATTACGCATTAACCCTTTGTGGTTCTTGGTGCAATGAACAGTTTCTTTGGAGATTTCTTTTTATTTCTTGGAAGTTGGAGGAAAATGAGCAAGATGTCATTCTACTTTTCATTTATATTATGGTCCCAAAATATAAGTGCAATTTTCCATGTTCCTTTTTTTGTGGTAACTACCAAGATGAATACTTTAATTAGAAAAGTTATATGAAAAAGAAGGAAAATTTCATGTCTAAATTAAAAAAAATACAAAATCACATCCATTAGTTATTTAATAAAATATTTTATTTTAGGTATAGAGAAACTGAAAATATATAAAACAAAATGATAGGATATATATATATATATATGAATTAATAGTTTTGACTGATTTTTTTGAATACTTACATTTGTTAAATATAAAATATCTTACATATTTAAATATATATCTGCATTTTTCTAATATTATGAACATATATCAACTGTTAATATAATTTAGAGATTTGGAAATTTATTATAATTGTTTTAAGTTCTTAATTTTATTAAATAAAAAAATAGACCAGCAGCATTGGGAGTTCCCCAGAGTTTTCCCTTTCCTGAAAAATGGCAAGGAACTTTAGAAGATAAAAAATTGGCCAAGAATGATTACAGACCAAGAACTGCATCATTCCTGATAAGTTGCAAGTTGAGCAATATTAAATGATAAGATAATATCTGTCCAATTATGATAGCTTATTAAACAGGAAAGTATGCTATAATAACCAATGCATATTTGTTCCTTGCTTATTAAAAACCTCCTATCTAGTAAAGAGCTCAAATGCCAAACAATCATTGTAACTTACCACTTGGAAATGCCCTAATAATTTTATCAGCCACTGTAACTCATTTGTTATTTTCAGACCTACACTCTGACTTTGCTGATTTGAAATTTGGTTGTTGGAACATTTTCTCTTTAAATAAAAAAATTTTGCTTGGAATTATTCACAATTGCCAAAAAAGGGAAGCAACCCAAGTGTCCAACACTTAAATGGATAATTAAAATGTAGTGTGTGTATATATAAAATAAAACACACACACACAATGGAATATTATTCAGTTGTAAAAGGGATGAAGTACTGAGGAATGCAAAAATATGGAAGAACCTCAAGGACCTTCTGTTGAAAGAGATAAGCCAGACACAAAAGGTCAAATATTGCATGATTTCACAGTTATGAACTAAGTATAATAACCAAACTCATAGAGGTAGAATCTGGAAGATAGATTACAGGGAAATAGAATGGAAGTAGAGACTAGGGAACCTTGCAGAGTTTTTATTTAGATTGATTTTTATGGTTTCAAAACGGGCAGATTTGATGGCATGCCAATAGTAAGACTGTACTTAACAGCAGTGCATGTATCTGTGAATATGTTTGAAAGGGGTAACTTTGGGTTGTTAGATTGCTAGAAAGAAAACCTGGGATGAAATATGGGATCGTATAACACAGTAAATCCTGTGGTAGCCAAGGATTGTGCTTAATGATATAAAAATAAGAATGCTTTTTCTTAATCATAACAAAGGTATTTCACTTGTACAGGGTGCTGATAGTAGGGTGGTATTTTAGGGAAAAATGCATGTAAAGCAAAATAGAACTGTAGTTAACAGTAATATTTTAATATTTTTGCATCAATAGTAAGAACTATACAACACCAATTTTAAGTGTCAAAAGTGGGGGTAGACGTTATGGGAATATTGTATATTTTACTCTTAGAAAAAAATGTTTTATGCCACAGAAACAACAAAATGTACTTGTCAGCTATATTATTTTACTCTGAGTCTTCTCTGAGAGTTGATGCAGCCTGCTGCAAGTACTATCCTCATCTTCAGAATAAAAAAAGCATAGAGAGAGAGAAGAACTTTACATGAGAAGCAAGGGAAGCATAAATTAATGGTCTACCTGTAAATTAACAAAACCCTAGTAAGAATGTGTCCCTGTTTATGTACTTTGTGGACCCTAGTAAATTATGTTCTTAGACTAACCCATACCTGTATTAGAAAGCCTATTTTATATAGGATATTTTGGTTAGATCAGTTAAGGGAAGTTTCTATTAGGTCACTTTTGATTGCATTTCTTTAGGGTATTTGATTAGACTACATCTGTCAGGAGTGATCCAGGTGAGGTATCCCCCCTCTTTCTGGGGTGTTATATAAACTGCAAACTGAAAGCAGAAAAAAGACAGCTGTCATTTTGACCCTGCCATGTGAGAGAGAGGACTACAGGAAGACAGAGAAACCCTGAGAGGCTGAGAGACAGGCTGGAAGTTGGAATCAGTGGAGCAGGCCTAAAGTAAGTAGAAGCTGTCCAGGAACTGAACAGTAGCTTACTCTTGGTGGGAAAGCATCTCTGATGATAGCTTGATTGAGACATTTTCACGGTCTTGGAATTGTAAGCTTTTATCCTAATAAATTCCCATTATAAATGCCAACATATTTCTGTTTTATTTTATTTATGTATGTATTTTTTCCATGCCACCTTTGGTAAAATAAAACAGAAATTAGTACCAAGTCTAGGGTGCTACTGCTTGTAATTACCAAAAATGTTGGAAAAGCTTCATAATATGTAAGGGATAGATTCTGGAGAAATTTTTAGATGTTGATAGAAAAAGCCTGGATTGTTTTGAAGAGATTGCTGGTCAAAAATATGAATCCTAAAGTAGCTTCCAATGAGGTCTTAGACAGAAATGATGACTGTGACAGGAAGGAAGGAGATCCTAGTTTTAAAGTTGCAGAAACCTTGGAAAATGGACTCCTCATATTAGAATGAACACAGAATTTGAAGGTGATGAGCTTGAACATTTAGCTGAGGAGATTTTCAAACTAAATGTGGAAAACATGGCCTGACTTCTTTTTGCATCTTATAGCAAAATCCAAAAGGAAAGAGATATGAAGGAATCTGAACTACTGGGCACAAAGACACCGGACATTGATGGTTTAGGAAATTCTGAGTTTCCAGAACATAAGTCTCAAGAGGATAGTGCCCCATTTGAGGATTTAACTTAAGTTGGAAACAACCAGTCACTTCCTTGCAAGTCAGGATTTAAAACTCAGTTATCCAGGAAAGAGTTGTGGAAAGCCTTACTGACTGATGGTGTGTACCTCTGTCAGCCACATGCAAAGCCAACAAACAGTTTTTGATATATATATCAACAAAACCACTGTCAGTTTGGACTTAAAGGTACAGAGAAGGGGGGAATTGGAAGCAGAGGTCTGGACTTCAGACAACATTTTGGGCCAAGAGAGAGACCCAAACCATGTATCTGGAAAGGCTGAGTTTGCCCCAGCAATTGAAGAGGGTGAGTCATCTGCTCCCCTTTATAGGGAGGGTTTGGACACCGCAGGATTCATGGAGAGTGGACTACATTCCCTGAATATTAGAGAAAGTTATGTCACCACCCCACGTTCTGAAGGAATTGGGCCTGTGAGCCAGAGATTTGGTAGAATGTTGCTGCCTCCCACTGTGCTATGGGTATTGAGACTAGCCCCAGAGATTGGGGAGATAATAGCCATCACCCCACTGTTCTTGGAAGGTGAGACCTAGAATTTGACCCCACAGAGATGCTTGTTGAAGGTGGAACCAAGAAGATGGTCATGGGCAAAACTTTGGAATGGTTGTGACCCCATGAAGTCCTGAGGAGAAAAAACCATCATTCTATAAATGATGCATGGACATTGTTGACGATTTTTCCTCCTATATTCATATGAAAGATTAATGTGTACTTTTCCATTCTTTGGTATCTATTTCTGGCTTCAGTATGAAGATAATATTGGTCTCATAAAAGGAATTAAGGAGTGTTTTTCCTCCTCTTCCAATTTTCTGGTTGATTTTGAATAGGATTGGTGTTATTTCTTGTTGTAATATTTGGTAATATTCTCCTGTGAAGCTATTTGGTCCTGGGATTTTCTTTTTTGGGAGTTTTCTATTACTGATTCAATATCTTTTCTAGGTATTGGGTTTTTCCATTTTTATTTATTTATTTTTTGAGTTCTCTTTCTTCTTGAGTCAGGGTAGGTAGTTTGTGTATTTCTTGGAATTTGTCTATTTCACATTGGTTATCTAATTTGTTGGTATACAATTAATCATAAAATTATCTTTCAGTCATTTTTATTTCTTTGAGCTTGATAGTAATGTCTCCTTTTTCATTTCTGGTTTTATATATCTATGTCTAATCTTATTTCCCTCTTCAGTCTAGCTAAAGTTTTGTCAGTTTCACTGATTTTACCCAGTAAAACCAACTTCTGATTTTTTGATTCACTCTATTTTCTTTATACTTGATTTAATGTATCTCCACTCAAAGCTGTTATTTCCTTCCTTCTATTCACTTTGGGTTTAGATTTTTTTCTTCTCTTCCTTTTTCTTCCACTTTCTAGATTAGGTTTCACACTTGAAATTTTTCCTCCTTTTTTATGATAAGCATTTAGTGTAAATATATTACCTTTCAGCACTGCCTTTGCTGAATCCCATAAGTTTTGGTATGCTTTACTTTCATTTTCATTCACTGCAATATATTTCCTAATTTCCCTTATGACTTCCTATTGAATCCACTGGTTTTTAATGAGAATTTCATTTAATTTCCAGATATTTGTGAATAATCCACTTCTCCCTCAGTTATTTATTTCTAGTTTAATTCAATTTTCATCAGGATGCATTTTATGATTTCAAATTTTATTAATTTACTGAGAATTTTATATTGACCTAAGAAATGGTCTATCCTGGAGAATGATCTATGTGCACTCAAGAATACCTTGTCTTCTGGTGTTGGGTGAAGTATTCTATATATGTTTCTAAGGTCTAATTCGTTTAAGAGTGTACTTCAAATCTCAGCTATCCCTATTGACAGACTTTATAGATGGTCTATCCATTATTGAAAGTGGTATTTTCAAATCTCTTATTTTTAAAGTAGAATCGTCAATTTCTCCCTTCATATATGCCAGTATTTACTTCATATATTTTCACATACTTCTGTTAGTAACATGCATATTTAAATGACCTGTTTATCAGTATATAAAGACCATTGTCAATTATAACTGTATTTGATTTCTCTATTTTATTGGATATTAATAAAGCTACCCAAGCTCACTTTTGGTTACTACTTGCATGGAATTTATATTTTTTCATCCATCTCATCACTTTCAAACTACTTATGTCTTTGACTTTAAGGTTAGTTTCTTGCAGACAGCATATAGTTTGGTCATACTCTTTATCCACTCTGCCAATCTCTGCATTTTGACTGGTGAGTGTAATTTATTTATATTTGAATTTGCTACGGCTAATGCAAAATTTTCTTCAGTCTTTTTTCTATGTAGTCTTTGTAAGTCTTATAACTTTTGGGCCTTTAAATCTTCTGTTAATTCCTACTTTCATATTTTCTGAAAATTTTTGAAGCTTATGGTTTACCTTCTCATTTCTATCTGAATATATTTTTTACATATTTTCCTTAGGGTTACTATTGCATTAAAATGGAACATCCTATGTATATAAAAATCATATTTGGTTTGATAACTTGATTTCAATAGCATACAAAAGTAAATTTCCCTTAACCTTTGCCCCATCTTTTTTTTTAATTGTTATTAATTATATCTTTGTACATTGTGTCCAACACCATACTTCATCACTTTTATGAATTTACATTTTAGCACGCGTAGAAAGTAAGAAGTGGTGTTATAGGCAGAATCAAAGATGTTCTAGTAATGAATGGAATGGGAGGCTGCACACCTCCTCCTGAAACAGCAAGAAGATGGCAGCCTTGACGGAAATAAGAGAAACTGTGGCTCCAAAGGGGAAAATTGAGTGGGTGGCTCAAGAAAATGCCTCTGATGAGCACTAGGGGAGAGGGGAGCATGGGGTGATCAATCTGGTAAGTGGGCAACTAGCCAGGCATAAGGGTAGAGAGGAGCCATGGGGCAATCAGATCAGCAAGTGGATGCCCAGCTGGCTCCAGTGTAGAGGGGAACCATGGGACAATCAGGCTAACAATAGTATACCCAGCTGGATCTAGGAAATAGGGGAGCTTCAGGGTGAACAGGCCTGTGAAGGGTAACCTAGCTGGAGGTTTCTTTTCTCTCTCTTCCTCCTGAAACCTGTGGAGAAGTGGACCCTGGGTGATTGATTGGTAGGAAAAGGCAGCCAGAGAGGAAGAGCTTAATCAGTTGCTGGTGGTCTAGATGGAGGCCTGGATATTTTTTTCTCTCTTCATCTGGATACTTGTGGAGAGATGGGAAATACATCATTTGATTGGTAGGTACCAGCAGCCAGAGAAGAGGTGCTGGTGGCCTGAGAGGGCTGCCCATTTTTGTTTGTTTGTTTGTTTTTTTCTTTGTTTTCTTTTCCTTTCTCTTTTTTCTTTCCTCCTTCTCCTGCTTTTTCATCAGTTCTTTCTTCTCTTTCCATGTTATTGTCTTTTATTTATTTTCCTTTTTTCTCTTCTTTTTCATTTTTAAATTTTTATCATTTTTCAATATTTTTTTCCTCCATCCTTCTTTCTTTTTTTTCTTCCATATTTTTTGTCTATTGTTTTTCAGTTGAATGTAGGAAACTACAAAAATTTAGAATAATTGGAATCAGGTGTCAAAGAGGATCTTAACACAAAGACAGAAATAAACCAAAGAAAGAGGGAAACTTACCAACAGAATAAACACATCAAGATAAACAGATGCTTAGTTATCGGCAAAAATTATAAGCCAGAATAAGTAAAAGGAAGCTATGGCCCTGTCTAAGGAACAAAATAAAAAGCAGGAAGAGACACAAACTGTTGAACAACTATTCAAAGATGTCAAAGAATCCTAAATTAAATCAAATTGGCAATTTTGAACATGTAGCTTTAATAATGGTGATGTTGAATCTCAGACATCCAAATCACAACGATAGTAGAACAGATTTAAAAAAAAAAGGAAAAATTTCAACAGGGACTCAGGGAATTGCATGACAGCACAAACTACAAAAACATAAGCATCGTGTTTTTCCCATAGTGAGAAAAGAGAGGGAAAGGTGCAGAAAAAGTGTTTGAAGAAACAAAGTCTGAAAATTATCCAACTCTTATGAGGGACATAGATGTTTGTGTCCAGTAAGTGCAGCATACTCCAAACAGAATAAATCCTAGAAGACCCTCTCCAAGACACATACTAATCAGATTATCAAATGCCAAATAAAGATAGAATCCTGAAACCAGCAAGAGAAACAAGATCCATTACATATAAGCGATGCTCAATAAGATTAAGTGCTGACTTCTCATCTGAAACCATATACGAGAGAAAGCAAGAGGTATGCTACCAGAAGAAAAAAACAAACAACAAAATTGCCCACCAAGAATTTTGCCCACTCTTCACGGAGAGTTTTGCCACCCCAGGGTACACAGAGGTTGGAGCATATTCCCTAAGGGTTAGGGATGTTGAGGTCACCAACCCATAGGTCTGATAAGGGTGGGTCTGTCCCTCATGGGCTAGGGAAGGCCAGGTAGCCAACTAGTTGCTCTGAGAGGGTTGGGCCTGTATGCCAGAGTTTAGGGAGGATGTTGTCATCACCTAACTGTTCTAAGGGAATTAAGACTCTAACATAGATTGGGTAAATTGTGGTAATCACCACAACACTCTTGGAGTGTGAGATCTGGAGCTTGGATACCATCCAGATGCTTGGTGAGGATGGAACCAAGAAAATGGCCATTGGGCAAGTTTATGGATAGGGTGGGTCCTCATGAGGCTCCAGGGAGAAGAAACCATCATCTTAAGAATGAATCTCAGACTTTGACACCTAATGAAGTATGCCCTGCAGGCTTATTGATATGTAGAAGACTTATGACTTATGATTCATGTTTCCCTCCCAATTTCTCCATAGTTAAGGCAAATGTTTATCCTTTGTCTGCCCATTTGTGTATTGGAAGCATAAAAATGTTTTTGTAAGTTTCAGAGGTCTATGGTCAGACTGGACTTTGCCTTAAGACAAACTGTATTTCTTTAAAATGATTGTGATATGATTTTCTATTAATTATTGTATTGATTTAAGGTGTTTTTTTTAATATTGTAATGTCTTTTTGTAATTCAAAGTGTAGAATGTAACAGTTTGATTTGTTTATGAATTCCAAATATATAGATTGGATTATGTTTGTGAATGGGTTTTTTCCTCTTATCGTATTAGACTGTATTGTATGCAGAAGTTTTGATTTTACTTGATTAAATAATGTTTAAGGCTTTGATTGGCCCATGTCAGTAGGACATTGAGTCCCAACTCACTTGGGTGGGAACTCAAAGAGAAAACAAGATAGCAGAGGAGTTTTGATCCTGGATCCCAGGAAGTAAACACACAGAGAAGCAGTTATTTGAGGAAAGAAAGAGGGCTCCACGAGACATGGAGGATTCCTCAGGAAGAGAGATGAGCCATTCACCTGATAGTTTACAGCTGGCCTTGTGGAGAGAGCAGAGTAGCTGATCCGAGAGAGGAATTAGGCCCTGGAGTGAGGCAAGACTTATCCCAGCCTTCAGCTGAGATAAGAAGAAGCTGAGACCACAGAGTCTTGACAGGAGGAGAAAGACTGAACCCTCACAGATATCACCGACCATCTTGTGTCAATTCGTGGAAACAGACTCTGGGTGAGTAAGTACCTCTTATGGTACCTTGATTTGGACTCTTTAGGGCCTTGTGACTGTAAGCTGCTACCCCAAATAAACACCCTTTATAAAAACCAACCAATTTCTGCTATTTTGTATCAGCACCCATTTGGGTGACTAAGAAAGGCATCAGTAAAGTGATGTTTTCTTCCCCAAGAAGAGCTTCCACTGTTCCATGACCCTCTGTTACATGGCAAGGCAGAAGGTGGCATGTGCTGGTCCCTCCCTTTTCATTCCGGTTTCACTGATTTCCGCTTCTTGCTTTTTCTGTCTGTATTTCCTTCTCTTATAAAGGGCTCCAGTAATAGGATTAAGATTCACCCTAATTGATGTGGGGCACACATTACCTGAGGTATACTAATTAAAAGGACTACTTATAATGAGTTCACATGCATAGGAATGGGTTAAATTTAATGTTTTTCTGTAGTATATACAGTTTCAAACCACCAGAAAAAAAGTCATAGTCCGAGCCACTCCAGATACTCATTGATGCATCTAGTACCCAAAGAAAGCATAGACTCTGGTCATGATCAAATCCTGTTGATGCCACTAACTAGTACTGTGATCTTGGGCACAGTATGAATATTGCCATAATCCAGGGCTCAGTTCCTAGTACTCTTCTCTACTCTTTGTACATTTATTCAGAGCATTGCTGATCTATTCTTGTTTTTTTTTTCTTTAAATAGCTTTTATAAGATAATAACTTCCAAAAATAGATCAACAGCCAGACATGACTGCAGCCTGCCAGACTCAAATATGCAACCTTCTTCACAACACCACACTGGACAAAACAGCTTAAAATCTAATCTGTTCAAAATGGAATACTCTTGATCTTCTTTTCCACACTTGCACCTCCCAAAGTCTTTCTTATCTCAGTTAATGGCTCTTCTGTTTTTCCAGTTTCCTGGGCAAAACCCATTGCAGTTTCTCAGGAAATACTTTTGTCATTCCTTTCAAAAATCCAACCACTTTTCAACACTACTTGTTGCTACCCAGGTGTGTGCCACCATCATCATCCAATCTCTCTCTCTCTCTCTCTCTCTCTCTCTCTCTCTCTCTCTCTCTGTCTCTCTCTCTCTCTCTCAGCATTCTCAGTATTGTTAGTTTATTTTGTCACAAAAATTTTTATCTAATCCAATTTTCCTTAGGTGAAATTGTATTTCAGGTTGAATATTCTCAATATCAAAATGTCAGTGTTAAAATATTCTTCATATTTTTACTCTTTATTAGGGAAGTTGTAATTTTCCAAGAACCATCATCAATTCTTCTGTGGATTTTTGCACTAGCCTCTTATCTGGCCTCACTACTTTATCCTTGTTCCTTTACAGACTGTTTGCCAGTTGAGCAGCCAATGTTCCTTTAAAATGCATGTCATATCATGTTGCTTCTTTTCTCAAGCCCTACAGTGTGTTCCAAGGTACTCAAAGTAAATATCAGGGTCCTTGAAATGGCTTGTAAAGTCCTACATGACTCCTATTACTTCTCTCATTTCATCATCTACTAGTCTTTTTTTAATTTTTATAGTAATTTCTTTTATTTTTTAAAAGATACTTAGATTACATAAATATTACACAAAAAATTATAGGGATTCCCATATGCCCCACCTCCCACACCTCCCTCAACTTCCCACATAAACATCCTTCATTAGTGTGACACATCACCTGCAATGGTTATACACATCTTAGAGCTTTGCCACTAAGCATGGACCATAGCTCACATTGTAGACCACATTCTCTCCCATACAGTTCTGCATGTTATATTTTGTAGTAAAATGGCCTGTATCTGTCATTGCAATGTCACTCAGGATATTTCCCAAGTCTGGAAAAAGTCCCTGTATTATAATTGCTTCTCCCTCTATCTGCCCCCAAAGCATCCAGTGGCCACTGATTCCACATTAATGTTGTAATTTCATCCATTACTTGAATCACAATATGTCTATAACAGAAGACCGGTAAGTCCATTCTAGTCCATAGCTCTCCGCCCAATCCTGAGGAGACTGGAATCATGATATCCACTCCACCTCCAAGGGAGAGGAGCCTTATATCCCGTGAATAAGATGGATGGGGTTATCCTTCCTGCAGCTGCAGATGCTCTCCATTCCCTGGGATGGCCATTGTCCATCATCATCCCTCTGCCAGATGTTTTGGGTGAGTACATTGAACTGTAGAGTAGGAGTTGCAGCTGCACTTAGATTCCAGGCCCATCTAGCACATGGGAAGGCCAAAGACTCTAGTCCCTGGAAGTACACCTACAAACTCCAGCACCACATATAGGTTTGAATAGAAGGGACTGATGGACCTTGGGCAGGGAGGACATATTTGAGTCCAACTCTGTCACTCTCAGGAGCACAGATTCCAAAGTAGAGCCCACTGATAAGGCACCAAACTCTGGAGCTATCCACCTGATATAGGACCTGGGTGTCTCCAGAGCCCTCAGGAGCCCCTCTGTTAGGAGTGATATACACATTGGAAGACTATGAGGTCCTACTGAGGTGTGCATAACATTACCTCTGGGATGACCTCCCAACTCAGTTTGAAGTCTCTTAGCCATATGAACTCATTTGTCTTTACCCTTTCCCCCTTTTATTCAAGATCTGTTTCCAGTGGTACTACCAGTTAGCAATAGGTTGTAATCCCTCATTGCCAGGGAGGCTCATCCCCAGGAGTCATGTCCCACGCTGGGAGGAAGGTAATGCATTCATATGCTGAGTTTGGCTTAGAGAGTGGCCACATTTGAGCAACAAGGAGGCTCTCAGGAGGCAAACCTTAGGCATCCCATAACAACAGGCTGAGTTCAGTTTCAAGAGCAAAGACTCATAAAGCTAGTCATCAATAACTAGAGCTCATCAGTGGATCATCCTCCTTAGCCAGACAATGCCCCTGCACTTGGGGGACTGTTGCTGCTCCCTTGGAGGATGTGGCAGAGCACTCCAGGATGGGAATTCAGTATTCTCTCATTTATTGAGTGATTCTCCAACCACTGTGACCATGCCCCATGAGCATTTGAACAATTTTATATACCTTTTATGCATGTTCAGGTTAACGTCTTCCCATAAACCACCCATCCCTGACCCTCCCCACCAATGTTCCTCTCCTGCTCCACTTGTAACCCTTCTGTGATCCAAAGCTTCTTTAAAGATGAAGCCAACATAATAGCCAAATCCAATTAATAGGATAATGATATAATAAATATAAGTTTAAATGTAATAGATAAAATACATGAAGACTTAAAAATAAACTAAAAATGAAATAAAATTAAAGGTTTAGGATATTCAAAAAATGGGAAAAAGAAATTAAAAAAAATTTTTTTTTACATTTTGACTTTTATCACTGCAATTTCAGGTGTCCAGTTTGTAATGTGGCACCTTTCCCCTCTCACTCCCCAGTCTTTCACTATTTTTCACCTACTTTTCAAAGAAGTTTTAGGTCACAGAAAGTCACACACAGAATACAAGAGACTCTCATATACTCAACCTCCTAACCCTTTCTTTCCTCACTCCATATTAAAACCTTTTTGTATGTGGATGGTAGCATTGTTATAACTATTATACATATAGTGAAACATAGACACTAAACATGGTTTACAGTATGGTTTACATTTACGACCATACAATTTTATACATTTTGATGATATTTACAATGTCCTGTGTCCATCACTGTAAGGTAATGAAAAATATTTTCACTTACGACTAAATATCCCCTGTTTGATCTGTTCTGTTCCTCCTTCCCCATTTGCCTTGGGCCCATGATGACCCCCTGACTTGACTAATTGGCTGACAAGATTCATAGTGACATGCTACAAGAGGTCTTGACACACTGGTTTGTCAGCCCCTATTAGGAGCAGCCCTTGCTCATAAGAGATGCCCACCTGTCTGTTTCTGGATGAATCAGTCCTAAAAATGGGAGCCCATCTACTTCCCGCTCATTGTGTGGGTCTCCACCCACTGATACAAAACATTATGACAGGATGAACACTCACACCCTCCCTAGAAGCCTGCTCCAAGCACCCCCTGTCCCATTTACCTCCCAACCAACACCCTAAACCAGTGACACTTCCTTGTCATATTGCCATAAAGGAATTCCCACCTCTACACTTTCAATTTCATACCCACAAATCCCAAGTGGTCACCTGGACCCTCTCCCATCTCTCTCCCCAGTATCCTGGGTAATCTAACTCACCCTTCCCAATCTACCCACCTGTTAACCCTGCACCACCAACAACAATAATATCACTACCCAACTCTCCTATCTCTTCAATACATAACTACACTCCGTCACTTTACCATAGTCCGTATGGGTGGTGGCTCACAACTTTTTCTTCTCTTCGCTTTCTTGTAAACCTATCTTTCACAAAAAGGTTCTCGGAGACTGCTCAGTTTCCTTAATTCATATCATTGAGGTCATGTATTGCTCATCCTTCAATGCCTGGCTTGCTTCACTCAACATAAGGTTTTCAGGATCCATCCATGTTATTCCATGTGTTAGCACTTTATTCCTTGTAACAGCTGAGTAATATTCCATTGTATGTATATACCACATTTTGTTTATCCATTCATCTGTTGATGGGCACCAGGGTTGATTCCAACATTTGGCAATAGTGAACAATGCCGCTATAAACATTGTTGTGCATATATCTGTTCGTGTTTTTGCTTTCAGTTTTTCTAAGTATATATCCAGCAGTGGAGTTGCTGGATCATATGGAAGATCTATAGTTAGTTTTTTAAGGAACAGCCAGACTGTCCTGCACAATGGCTGGACCATTCCACAATCCCACCAGCAGTGGATGAGGATTCCCTTTCCTCCACATCCTCTCCAACATTTATAGTCTGCTTTTTTTTTTAATAGCAGCCATTCTAATGGGTGTAAGATGGTATCTCATTGTAGTTTTCATTTGCATTTCCCTAATAGCTAGCGATGTCGAGCATTTTTTCATGTGCATTTTAGTCATTTTTATTTCTTCCTTGGATAAGTGTCTTTTCAGGTCACTTGCCCATTTTTTAAATGGGTTCTTTGCCTTTTTATTTTCAGGTTGTAGGATTTCTTTATATATGCAGGATATTAAGCTCCTATCAGATATATGATTGCCAAATATTTTCTCCTATTGGGTAGGCTGCCTTTTTATTTTCTTGATAATGTTCTTTGAGGTGCAAAAGTTTTTAATTTTGAGGAGATCCCATTTATCTATTTTTTCTTTTGCTGCTCATGCTTTGGGTGTGAAGTCCATGAAACCATTTCCTATTACAAGGTCCTGTAGATGCTTCGCTACATTATCCTCCAAGGTCTTTATGGTCTTGGCTCTTATATTTAGACCTTTGATCAATCTTGAGTTGATTTTTGTATAAAGTGTGAGATTCTGTTCTTCTGTCATTCTTTTGGATATGGATATCAAGTTCTCCATAACAAGTTCACCACTTGTTGAAGAGGCCATTCTCTCCCAACTGAGTTGTCTTGGTGGTGTTGTAAAATATCAGATGATTGTGTATGCAATGATCTATATCAGAACTCTCAATTTGGTTCCGTTGCTCAGTATGTCTATCCTTGTGCATATACCATGCAGTTTTGACCACTGTAGGTTGGTAGTATGTTTTAAAGTCAGGCAGTGTGATACCTCCAAATTCATTTCTCTTTTTCAATATGTCTTTGGTGATTTGGGGCCTTTTACCCTTCCAAAGAAATTTTGTAATTTTGTAATGAGTTTTTCAAATTCATTAAAAAATATAGTGTTGATTTTTATTGGGATTGAATTAAATCTGTAGATTAGTTTGGGTAGGACACACATCATGATGATGTTTAGTTTTCCTATCTATGCACAGGGAATATTCTTCCATTTATTTAGGTCTTCTCTGATTTCCTTTAATAGTGTTGTGTAATTTTCTGTATATAAGTCCTTTACATCTTCATTTAAATTTATTCCTAGGTATTTGATTCTTTTAGTTACTATTGTAAATGCTATTTTTTCTTGATTTCCTCCTCAGATTGCTCGTTTTTGGTGAACAGAAATCATACTGATTTTTGAGCATTGATCTTATAGCCTGCAATGTTACTGAACTCCTTTATAAGTTCTAGCAGCTTTGCTGTAGATTTTTCAGGGCTTTCTATGTATAGGATCATGTCGTTTGCAAATAATGAAATTTTTATTCATTCTTTTCCAATTTGGATGCCTTTTATATCTTTTTCTTGCCACAGGGCTTGAACAAGTACTTCCAAGACAATATTAAATAGGTGTGGAGATAGTGGGCATCATTGTTTAGTCTTATATTTACTCTACTCCAATCACATTGTCTTCTTGTCTTCCTTAACATGTTCACCAGACACTCTCCCACCTTACAGCCTTTGTGTTGACTGTTCCCTATGCTTAAAAGTTTCATCTACCAGATATCCCTTTGACTGACTAGCTCACCACCTTCAAATCTTCTCTAATGTAAACACTGAACTTAATTACTCTACTTAAAGCAAAAATTCATCTCTCTCCTGTGCCCCCCAGGCCATTTAACAGTGTGCAGATTTTTCCTGACAGTTATTACTTTCTAATATTATGTTTTTTATTTATTATGATTATTTTTATATTTACTGTTTACTTTTTGTGCTTCTCTTCTAGATGCATCCTAAGAATTTGGAACAGAGCCAGAGAACTCAACAATTACTTTAACAATATATGTAACAGCTTTTTTGAGATATATTTCAGATGCCATATGATTCACCCATTTAAACGTACAATATTCTGGATTTTTGAGTATGAAAATGGTTGTGCCATCATCACCACAGTCTCAGAATATTTTCATCCCTCCCCAAGGATACCCCAAGGATAGCCATGAGTCTCCATTATGCTCTCCTCTTAGCCCCTGACAACCACTAATATACTTTGTATTTCTATGGACTATCTATTCTGGGTATTTAATGTAAATGGAATCATACAAAATGGTTTTTTTTGAGGTTGGATTTCACTTGCATATTTTAAAGTTGCATGTAAATGGAATCATAAAAAATGTGTTTTTTTGAGATTGGATTTCACTTGCATGTTTTAAAGTTTAAAGT
Organism: Cabassous unicinctus; assembly: GCA_029593785.1. NCBI lineage: Eukaryota > Metazoa > Chordata > Mammalia > Cingulata > Chlamyphoridae > Cabassous > Cabassous unicinctus. The sequence goes on from JAQZBX010058287.1 coordinate 17,187, forward strand.
ATACAACGTAATACTGTACTTTGTATCAGTATTTCATTCCTTTTTATTTCTGCATAATTTCCCTTGAATAGGTATGCCACATTTTGTGTATTAATTCACAAATTCATGGATCAATAATTAATTTTAATTGGATTGAATAAAATTATTAGAAATGCTTTCAAACAATTTTCTCATTTATAAAATGGGAATCATATCTAATATGAATTTAATAAGTCCTTGTTTTCTAGATGCTTTTATTGTAGAATAGGAAACATGCATCATGTACAAAAATAATTACTATATAAAGCAGAAAGCTGTAAGCCCCCGAAGAAAGGCATCTGAAAAGTGCTATACAAATTTATAAATAAATAGGTTGACATCTAATGGAAAACAGGACAGACTTCCTGGAGAAAGTGGCATTTGTCAGATAACCATGTATGAATATTAAATTAGAAGTTAGGTAAAATAAATAGACTACTCAAGTAGCCCACTCCAAAACTTACTGGCTTAAAACAACAATCACTTTATTAGTTCTCATTGTTCTTTCTGTGTGTTGGCTGGGCTCAGCCAACAGATTTTTGTTGGTTCCTCTTG
>JAQZBX010058288.1:0-17771 GCA_029593785.1 Cabassous unicinctus
AATTTCCGTAGCCTCTCATCTGGTACCACCTACATTGGAATCACCTGAAATGCTCTTTAAAATGCTCATTTCTTGGCCCCCATCCCCATATCTACTGAATCACAGTCTTTGGAAACAGGGCCCAGGAATCTGCACTTTAAACATGCACCTCCGGAGTTTCTCAGGCAGATGCAATTTGAGAACTGCTCTATTGGCAGGACGGCAGTTCTGCACCACCGTCCAGCGGTGACCGTCACCTCAGATCTCCTAAGTCAGTGCTTGCAGCTGAATACTTTAAAGCTGTGGTTTCTGGTCTCTCTCATCACCACTCCACATTTGACCTTCATAAGAGTAGGGTTGATATCTCATTACCCTACTTCCTCCACCCTCCGCCTTTGGAATTGTTATAGTCTTTTTGGGTTTCAGGTGTCTCCTGGGTTCATTTTTCTTGTGACAGTGGGTGACTTCTAGAACCTTCTAAGACATCTAGAAAACAGACTCACCATATAACGCTTTGAAAGATTTTCTTTGAAATGCTTAGGACCAAGTCTATTTGGGGATGTTTTCCTAATTATTCTGTTCTGTGTTACTTGTAATCTAGATTATGCTATGCCAAAATGTGGTTTTGCTGGCAGGGAGAGTAAAATATGAACAAATATGTCAATATAACTAAAGATTATTTTTGTCCAAAAAAAAATGCATTGATTACCAAATTCATTGAGTTTCAAAGCAGTCAAGTACCAAGATATGCCTATATATGAAAATGTCTTAATTTCATCTTGTTAAAGGATAGTTTTGTTGGGCATAAAATTCTTTGTTGACACTTTTTTCTTTTTAGCACTTTGAATATGTCATCCCACTACATTCTGGGTTCCTGGTTCCTGGTGAGAAGTCCACTGTTAATCTTATTGAGGATCCCTTATCTGTAATGAGTCACTTTTTGCTTGATGCTTTCAGGATTCTCTCTTTGTCGTTCAACAGTTTGACTATGATGTGTGCAGGTTCAGATCTTCTGGAGATTATCCTACTTGGAGTTCATTGAGCTTCTTGGAAGTGTAAGTTAATGTTTTCCATCAAATTTGGGAAAATTTGGTTTATACCTCTTAGGATATTCTTTCTGCCCCTTTCTCTCTCTTTTCTCCTTCTTGGACTCCCAGAATACATATGCTGGAGTACTCAATTGTGTCCCACAGGCCTTTGATACTCTCTTCATTTATCTTCATTATTTTACTTTCTGCTCCTCAGACTCAATAATCTTAATAAATCTATCTTCAGGTTCACTGATTCTTTCTTCTGCCAGTTAAAACCTGCTGTTAAGTCCTTCTAATGAATTTTTCAATCAATCATTTTCAACTCCAGAATTTCTATTTGGATTTCTTAAAATTTGTCTTTTTATTGATATTCTCTGTTTGGTGATACATAATTTCCATACTTTAATTCTTTAGACATGAATTACTTTAATTCTTTGAACATGTTTATAATAGCTGTTTTAAAGCCTTTGTCTAGTAAATTCAATCTTCTTCAAAGATAGTTGCTAGTGACTCCTCTTTTTCCCTGTGTACAGGCCAGATCTGCTAGTTTTATTAGGTGTCTTGTAATTATTTGTTGAAAACTGGAAATTTTAAATAATATAATTTGGCAACTCTGGATCACATCCCACCCCCCCTCCCTAGAAATTGTTTTTGCTGTTTTGTTTGTTGCTATTTTTGTTTAGTGACTTTTATGGACTAATTCCATAAAGTCTGTATTCCCTGTAGTGTGTGGCCATAGAAATCTCTGCTCATTTAGCTTGGTGATCAGTGGATGATTGGATGGATATTTTTTTAAGTGTCTTAAATCAATACTTCTTCCATTTTTTTTGCCAGGGGTTCTGTGTACATTGGAGAAAGCCTTCAGCACTCAGATAAACAATTTACAACTCTGCCTTAGCCTTCACTTCCTTTTGTACAGGACTTCAAGATCAGCCAGATGTGAGAGATTGAAGCCCTCTCAGGTTTTCCCTGGGGATACACACAGCCTTGCCCATGCATGCAGCCTTCTAGATCACCAGGAATATATCAGAGTTTTTCAAAGCCTCCTATAGACTTCTTATTCCCCAGATATTTCTTTTAAGTTTTTTTGCCGGACAATTGCTTTCCCAAACTGTTATAGCTGCATCAGGCAGCTGTAATATTAAACAATTGCTGCTGATTGTTTTTGACAAATGCTTTGTCCATAGGGCTTTTCTCATGGAGCAAATTCTGAGTCAAGTTAAATAATGAAAACACTCTGTGAAGGGGGCTTTTTCAGGAAGCTTTGTGATAGGTCAAAGAGTGGCAATGTTCTGGGTATGGAACTTTTTGAGGAGCTTCAAATCTTGTCTGTCCTCTTTGGTTGCTGCAAGTCTGCTGGGTTTTACAGCTACTATGTTTGGGAGGCTGCTGGCTTTCAAAGCTACTATGCAGCTGGGGTAAGGGGCATGGACATAGGTCAAGTTAAAATGTCATAATGTATTCTTACAGAGGGTCAGCAGCTTTTCTTGAATCAATGCTCCTCAGATTGTTTTGGGCCTTTGGTTAATTTCAAGATTTCTGAAAAAGTTAACTTTTATAAATGTGCCAGTATTTTCATTGCTTTAATGGAGGCATCGATTTATAGAAGTCCTCACTCCACCATACCAGAAGAGCCACCTGGTTAGCTATTAGCTATTATTTTATTATACAAACTGTTTCTCAGCTTGCTTTCTTCCCACTTAATAATGCCTCTTGGAGATCTTTGTATATAAGGTCCTGCAGATCTTCTGTTAATCTTCTACAGTATGGGTACAACATAATTTAATTAACCAGGCTGTATTGCTAGATCATTTAGTTTATTTCCAAGTTGTTTTTTCCTATCATAACAAATGCAATGTGTATCCTTTTGGATTTATCTTTTATGTATATTCCAAGTATATATCTTTTGTTTAAATTCCCAACTGAGGACTAGCTGGTCAAGGAGCATGTGCAGTTTCAGTTTTGATTGATATTGCCAAATTGCCTTCAAAATAGCTGCACTAATTACACTCCCTCTAGTACTATAGAAAAATGCCTTTTCACATATACTTGTCAACACTGAGAATTGTCTTAATTTTTTCTAATTCAATAGTTGAGAAAATAGTGTCCCATTCTACTTATTCACTTATTTAATTTATTTCTTACTTGGTTTTAATGATATAAATATGATGAAAGAACTCAGCATAAGGGTGGCTGTCTTAGCTCACTTCACCTACACGGTTGAAACATTCTTTGCGTGAGGCTTGTTATGGTAAGAGGAGAGGAAAAGACAATTGCAGTTGGGGAGAGCATCACAGAGTATGACCTTTGTGGTAGTTTGATATTATTTATGAATTCCAAAAAAGATATAGATTATGATTGTAAACTGGTCTGTTCCTCTGGACATGATAACCCTTTGATTGTATTAGATGCAGCTGAGATGTCTGATTAAATTATGTTAAGATTAGGGCTTTAATTCATTAGAGTGCAACTCAGCATTGAGTCCCAGCCCCCTTGGTGGGCTGATAAAACACTCTCACAAGGAAGTAGACACTCAGAGGAAAAGAACACAGAAGAAGAAAGACAGCTCATTAGACACGGCAGCAGCCCCGGGAAGATAGATGAGCCTGATAGTCTACAGCTGACCTTATGAAGAGAACAGAGCAGCTGAGCCCAGAAAGAAACAAACCCAAGGGAGAGAGACGAGCCTTATGCCAGCCTACAGCTGAGATCAGAAGAAGTTGGGATCATGGAGCCTTAAGAAAAAGAAGGAAGGCTGAACCCTTGTAGACTTTGCCTGCCATCTTGCCTCAACACATGGCCAATGACTTTGAGTGAGAAAGTACCTCTTATGGTACCTTGAGTTGAACTCTTTAGGGCCTTGTAAGCTTCTACCCCAAATAAATACCCTTTATAAAAGCCAACAGCATTCTGGTTCTTTGCATCAACACTCCTTTGGCTGACTAATACAACCTCTTTTCAAATTGATAGCATTCCAATGCTTTGCAAAAGCAGTCTGTGGATAAAGTCATCAGTCAATCCCTGGTGTTGCCATTTCTTCATGGACTTGGATTACTTTATACAACCAAGACTCATGGAGATTAGTGGAAAATGTTTTCCTGAACCCTTAAATTGGTATGATGACTCAGGAAAGGGGATGCAGCCACCTCTTGCAAATTTCTCTAGGACCCTGTTAAGCTCTGACTGGAACTCACAGTTGCTTATGAACATTCTAGCTAGCTAGTGGTGAACTTTCTCTTCCACAATTGCAACGTAGAAAGAACTGCATATGCTTTGAGTCCACAAATTGTTTGTAGAGGGCTTAAGAAGAATACTATTGTGTCCACGCTGCTTTAAAAGTATTTTATGAAAGGAGTATAGACAATAAAATAGTGATTTCAAAGTGAAGTTAAAAAGGACCTAGCAAGAATCAAAGGTCTGCAGATGAAGACTGATATACATAAATGTCAGGTAAAGTTCAGAGAGAGATTTGTTATGACAACTGTAAAGAAAGCACCTCTCTTGTGTAGGCTAATGACTTCAATTATGTATGTTGTCTTTTGAGCACCAGTGTGGTTTCCAAAAGCCATGAAAAGCTTGCTTAATACACAGATTGTTTTTTTACATTCTCTCTACATGGCCATTCCCAGGCTCATGGATAGAATTGTGCTACAAAAGCTAACTGATGTGTAAAGGAATTGAGTGGAGAGCATGCAGGAATTGGGGGAAACGCAGGGATGAGCGGAGATCTTACTATACTGCCATCACCAACTCCTTGGTGACCTTGGAAAAATTGCTTAATGTCTCAGTTTCCAGATCTTTTAAGAGAGACAATGAATCAGCAGGGAACATGGACAGCATTATAGTGGGTATTACCATGATCACAAATTATTCAGGGAAACTGAATTTAATCAAGTAAGCCACTGATAAAGGGCAACAGTTTTAAGTGCTTTTTTCTCCTCACAATGATTGTGTACTTTTGCACCTTAGTGAGTAAAATAAAACTCACAAAATCACAAAGAAAAAAAGGCTATTTCTTTCCATTTTAAATGAAGACAGTTGCTATAGCATAGTGGTTAAAAGCATGGGCTCTGGAGCCACACTGCCTAACTTCATATCATGGCTCTGCCATTTAAAAGATGTGTGACCCTGGTAATACTTCAGTTTCTTCATTTGTAAAATAGGGTCAATAAAAGTTCTTACCTCATATATAGGATTGATATGAGGATTAGATTAGTTAATATGAGAAAAACACTTAGTACTGGTCAAAGAGTAGTGCTCAATAGCATTAACTATTATTGTTGTCATTGTTAATTAAAGATGCTCTCATTGGCTCAGGAGCCTAGCCAATGAGGCAGATAGTTGAGAGCTGGCATATATGAGAGCAAGGAAAGCAGAAACTTTCATTCAATCCCTCCAGGGAGATCATATTATCAGGGTGTTTTGTTTAATATACATCAACTTAATTAAAATGTATTCCTTGGACCACTTGCATCAGAATCACTAGGGGATGGAGGAATTGATAAAATGTAGATTCCAGGGCTTCACCCCAAACCTGCAGAATCAGAATCTCTGGACCCGGAATCTAAGACTGTACATTTTGAATAGGCACCAAAGGAACTTTTGATGCAGACTAAAGTTTGAGAACTACTGGACCAGAGTATATTTGGATATGGTTAGGTCAGAAGACAGTAAAGCATTTGTAACTTTGACGATGATGTTGAATGGTTCTAAGTATGTGAATTCATATTCATTTTGACCCTGAAGCTGCTATGACTTTACTTGCTTCTACTCTCAGGCTAATGAATAATATTCTCTTGTAAATTTTGAATTCAGATGGCAAGATATCCTGTTTCTGGGAATAGTAAACAAAATTTTTAATTCCTAGTTCCATAAGGCTTTTGTTAACTAAATTTTTTATGCTGGCTGTAGCTCTAGATATTACCAGTAGAGAGAACAGTCTATTGATCTTGGGCTGTGTATAACAAAGAAGTCTGAGATGGTGAGAAGAGACTTTTTTAGTAGGCAATCCCATCCTGGGGGTTGGATAATAAGAGACATGGGCCACTTCTGTGTGGGGTAGGAATGTGACCTTAGGGGTGGGATTGCTCATTTTTCACAAATGCCACAAAATGAAAACTTTAAATCTAAGACGTTTATATCTGAAAAATGTGTTCTCGACATAACACTCTGTAAATTGAATTAGAGCCCTTTTTCATGAGTAACATGCATTTCAACTGGACACTTTGGAATAAGGTGTGAAATGTAGAGAACAGTGTAAGAAAAATTATGAGATGTTGAATTATTCTATTTTTGAAAGTAATATGCTTTGGCATGTGGAATTAGACACCTGGAGGGAAATACTGGAATGTCTGTGTTTTGAGGTGTGTTTCCTCAGCTCCTACAGACCATTTAATTATCATCTGAAAGGAAACTGGAAGGTCAAGTGTTTGGGGGCTTTGCAGGAAAGCTAAAATGAAAGTCAACTTCCCTTCCCCTCCCTTTAACTTCCAAAGTCAAAATATCTGAGACCAGGATAATAGTATGCTCAAATGAAAGCACTTCTCTTTGTTTTCCGTGCAACTTTCCATAAACCCAAAGAGAAAGATTAGTTCATTAATAAAATGTAGACACTGGGAAAACAAGTTTTAGAATTTTAAAATATTGGACTGAATATCAAGACAAGTAGAATTTATGTGAAGCAATCTCTCATACTTGAAGTGGGCTTCATTTTTAAGATGCTTAACTGTAATATTGGATCAAAACACTAGGGAATGTTGCCTTATGTTTATTGAGTGCCCACAGTGAATGTGCTGTTGGGAGTCAGTTTGTGTTGGCCTGAAAATTGTGAGCAAGTTTCAAACTAATTTTTTTCTATATTTTTTCTCTGGTGGCCTAAATAATCGTCATAGTTTCTCTGAATATAAGGTTTATGCTCTTGGGATTTGATCTATAAATTAGTTACTGCCTTTTACATCTCCAAAGCCATATTCATTGGAAAGATTGATGGGATCCATTGATGGTGCGAAAAAATGAAGATTTAGAAAAATATGTACGGATTACTGGCTACTTGTAAGAAAAGGGAAATTTCCCAGGGTGACAGTAAAATAGAACTTGGTTTTTCTGGCCTTAGATTCTCACATCTGCTCTTTGTATGATGTGTCATGAAATTTACTCTGCTCTAATAGATACATTTTGTTTCCCCATAATGTAGAAGATGAACTTTCTCTAGTCAATTTTAGTCTGTCAAACAAAACCTCTTTGATGAATAATATTTATTTTAATAAAGGTCTTACAGTAAAAATTGGTAAGGACTTTTGAAGAAAAAAACCTGTTCCTATACCCCTATTCAAAATGAATTTGGATTCAGAAGCAAGAGTTATAGTTATGTAGAAGCCTTTTAAAAACTTTTTCAACTAGTTTTAAATCTTCTAGTACTACTTTCCCCTATTTTCTGACAAAAATGAAAAACAAAAGTCCTGCAAAAGATAAGCAATAAATGGAATTATTTGACTTGTGATATGCAATCTTTGGGTATAATCTACAGACTACAGAAATTCCATACCACTGTCTTAACATGGATGTGTGGGATCAGTCTTTAGCAAAACAGTGAAGTAAGCAAAATTGTTTATGATTCCCTCTATACCCTCAGACTTTCAACCTGTAGTGTCCTGACTTCCCAGAGTCTTCTGGATACTTACCCTTAACTTATCCTTTATTTGTTGTCCCATTGCTTCTTTTGGTTCCCTTTTCATATGGTCTTACTCTTCAGAGAAAAAAAAGAATCTCATAGATTGCTTCGTGCTCATATGAGAATAGGTCTTTTTTAATTTAATTTTATTTTTATATTTTAAAAGATGCTTAGATTACATAAATGTTACACAAGCCATTTTACATCAGCATATAACATGCAGATCTGTGTTGGAGAGAGTGTGGTCTACAATGTGAACTATGGTCCATGCTGAGTAGCAAAGCCCCAGGATGTGTATATCCATTGCAGGTGATGAGCCACACTAATGAAAGATGTTTATGTGGGATGTTATGGGAGGTGTGGGAGGTGGGGAACATGAGAATAGGTCTTAATTTGTTAATACTTTACCTTTTTCCAAGCAATATATATGCATTTAACAGAGATTTTGAGAGACAGCATCTTAATACAAAAGAGGGTGACTTTAATAGTGGGAATTCTAGATTCTGTGACAAATAAGTAGATGTGGGCAAGATTGCTAATTGGGGAGCAGATGTGGCTCAAGCAGTTGAATGCCTGCCTCCCATGTGGGAAGTCCTGGGTTTGGTTCCCGGTGCCTCCTGAAGAATACAAACAAACAACAAGCAGACATTGAGCAAAAACAATGAGCAGACAATGAGCAAAAACAATGAGCAGGCAACGAGCAAGACAATGAGCAAACAATGAGCAGACAATGAGCAAAAACAAAAAATGAGCAGGAAGAGGATGTGGCTGAAGCAACTGAGTGTCCGCCTCCCAAGTGGGAGGTTCTGGGTTCAGTTCTTGGTGCCTCCTAAAGAAAAAACAAAAAGACACCGAGCAAAAACAATGAGCAGACAATGAGCACAAAAAACTAGCAAACAGATGAGGGAGCCAGCTTGGGGGTGCAGTGGGGAAGATTGCTAATTGCCTCTACAAACACATCTACTCACTTATTCCTTAGTAACCGAATCTTGATTTCATATGGGATGATAATACTTTCAGGACAAACACTATTTCCAGTCTCCTTTGCAGCTATGTGTAGCCGTGTGACTAAGTTCTGGCCTATGACATAGAAGCCGAAGTCTCCCTAAAAGGTAGGAGATGACTTTTGACCTCTCCATTTTCTTTTTTATGCCAATTTGGAATGCATATATGAAGGTTAGAGTTACCTTAGTTAAGATCATGAGATGATCTTGAGGATGGAAGCCATATGCTGAGGATGGTGGAGCAGAAAAATAGGTTCATGAGTCAGTTGACTGGGCTACCTAATCTACCTATGTCTACTTTGTTTAAGTTATTGTCATTAGGGTGATTTCTGTTATATACAGCTGATCTTGATCTTAAGGATACAGAAAGACACATATCTTTTGGGAAATCAAGACTTCGTGTAATCTCTCAGCAAAGCTGGTGGCTGATTCTTAGAAAATCATCACTGTTGGCTTTTGAAATAGAGAAGTTCTTTACCTCTTAGAGCATATGGAGAGTTCTCTTCTTCTGAAGCCTTCTGTCTCAACCCTTCTTGTTTAGAGGGTATAGCTCCTATTGTGCCTAGTATATTGTAAATGACTAGATGACCAAGAGGAAAACTTGTTTTCTATCTGTCATGCCACAGTATCTAACAGAGTGCTGGGTTCTTCATATCTTGTTGATCTTATTAATGTAATAGTTACCCTAGATTGACACAGGCTGGTAGAAAGACACTCTCAAAGAGAGAAGTAGTTTGTAAGAGCAGGAAATGTCAACCACAAACCATTCTGATATGAGCATGATATGATTTAGGGTAACCAAAACATCAAAAGCTATTATTGTGGACATGAGGGGTTTACATCACAGTGGTTCACCAGATACACATGGCTAAGGCAATATTGGAAGTACATCCCTCCCCCAAGGATCTGGATTTCAAGGGACACAGTGAGTTTGTGTGTCAGCATGCCACATGGGCCCCTGTGAAAAATAAATAAGCTCAAATCCCTGAATTCTATTTCCAGATAGTCACATTGCTGCTTTTTAACTCTCAGCTTCAGCAACTCAACTATGGCTAGGGTCTGCACCCTAAATCCCTTGCCCTTGGCAATTGTCTTGCTCTTGGCTCACTGAAGACTGATATGGGTGTGACCCTGAATTGTGTTTTAATAGCCATCATCTCTGTAAGACCAGCATAAATACTGCTGTCGGTGGAAAATTCAGAATGGCAAGTAATATCATCAGCAGGAAAGGATAAATATAAACAATATATTAATATCACTGTCAGACAGAGATCATCTCAGCACTATGAAGTTGCTATTTTTTTGTTTGTTTGTTTGTTTCAGCTGAGGGATTTATTGTGGCTCAGTCTGTTTCTCTTGGTTCAATCTACCTCTCTCTTTCTGAGCAAGCCCTTTTAGCAAGGACAAGAGGGTTGATCAAGTAACTGAATGGAAGGAAAGATAGGAAATGGAATTCAACTCTCAAAGCATCACGTAGAGGAGTGACTATTCTCTCATTGGGCAACAAATGCCAGAATTGAATATTCGTCTAAATAAATTATCAATGCAATCATTGAGTAAGTAACTTTCATACAAATTGATTAAAGATACCTGAGGAGGCTTAGGAACAAGATTTTGGAATGAGCTAGAGACATTATTTTCTGAGTATACATACATACATAGTTTTAAATATGGAGTCACTTTTCTTTCTCGTTAGGGAACAGCATGTTGTCAGCAAAATTTAGCCCCAGAATGAAACTCCTTCAAAAACGGAAAGCCAAAATGAAATCATTTTTAAGGGTATAAATAAAATAGATCCATGCATTTCCTGACAGCCTGAATGAGAAGGTCCATATTTATCTCAGTAAGCTTTCAGCATTAGACTTTAGGAGCCAAAATGACAGTTTTGGACTCAGCCAGACAGTGAGCTTTATATACAAAGACTCAAAATAGATTTCCTTTGCCCCTCATCCTGCCAAAGAGCCATTTTAGGTGTTCAGGAAGGTGCTGATCACACTAATGCATAGTGCCCTTATGCTGAGTGCGAGCAATGGATGGCTTTGCCTCACCTGACTTTTCTTGATTGGAATTTAGATCTCCAAAGAATCTGAAAGGTAACATGATATTTTTTGTGATTTCACAGCAGATGTACTTTTTGCCTTTTTCTTTTTCATACATAGAATCATTGAAAATTGAGATGAAAATGCAAAAAGCCTGAATTTGTATAATGGAAATAGATATTTGAGCTGTGAGCAATCATCGATGCTTTTGATCATCTGGGATTAGAGGAATTCCTCATACTTGTAGAAATCGACTGTGTCAAAAGATGAGGAATACAAAAATGGATTTAAGTAAGATAAGAACTTTCATTTCAAATTTGAACAGAATTCAAGGTCAACCTTTTTGTAGTAATATTCTGTAGGAATTTGTAGTTCTGCTCTTTTACAACCTCCTCTTTTTCTAACTTCTTCCTCCTCTTCCTTCTTCTTGACTTCAATAAAAATCATTTAAAGGCCACCTATAAGCTTTAGATATATGCTATGTTCTGATCAGAGAAGAATGGGAAAGTATATGAGTTCTCTTCTTTTAAAACTTGCAAGTTAAAACCATATGTGAAGGAACAAAAACCCAATAGCTAGCATCATAAAAAATAATCTGTAAAGGGTATGTACATTAAGTAATATATGTAATATATTAACTTATACAAGCATAACATGAAGTACAGATGATTTAGGTTTAATATTCAGGCAAGAGGAAAATGGCATTATTTAATCTCTTCAAATTAGTGAGAGACAGCTCTGTAGAGGAGATGGGGCTACTGGACAAATAGAGCAGGAAGTCTGGACCAAGAGCATAATTGAGGGATAGTTTAGGAGGGAAAGCTGTAGTATTTGGCAAGAAGCTGGAGTGGAGGACAGGGGTAAGTTGGAATTACTGCAAGGTCTCTGGCTTGGGAGATCAAAGTTACTTTGGTGTTGCTCCTTTTAATGGGAAGAGGAGTTTAGGGAAGGGTGGTGGAAGGAAGAGAGGCAGCACTATCTTCTTTGGGGTTGATCTGAAGAAAGTACATGACATCATGTTATGAGTATATACAGGATCAAATGAGAAGCAAAAATCTACTACCAGAGAGAGACATCATCCTTTCTCTTTTCCAACCTGGTCTGTGTGTAAATTGAAGTGACAATCTAATGTGTTTAGTCTTGTTGTCTGCTTTTCTATCTTGTTTTTTCCTAACTGTTTGATGATCTGAATGTTTATTTAATTATGTCATTTCACTTTCTTTTGAACTTACGGTATGCCTTATTAAGGGAATCAAACTTTCCCCATGTAAATTTATTTGGAGATTGAGGCACTTCATTTGAACAAGAAATGCTTCATGATTTAAAAGAGTGTTGAGTAGGAACCCTCGGCTTTGAAATGGTACATGGAAACTTCTATACCTCTTAATACATGTATGTGTGCATATCTATCTATCTATGTCTATCTATATGTAAACACATGTATATAGCATGCCAGATACAACAGTAGTTATTTGTATATACATTTCTGTACTTGGGCTCATGTGTTTGTAGTGTTTTACCTTTCATTGGAAACAGGGACTACACTTTTTACATTTGTATCCCTCCACAGAAATTGTTATATATAATGTAGTATAGATTGCATAAAATTGAGTATCTCAGGAATTTAAAATTATTGGCTCATCTTAAAAGCGAAAGTTAAAAATGAATAATTTATTTTAAAAACATGATAGAGAACATCATAGAGTCTATACAACCTCAAATTAATCTCATATCTTTTACATTTACCTGTTTCAGCCATAAATTAATGCCTGTTACGATAACGGAAGCACTGCAAAATTCTCAGATGTTTTCTAAATTATCAATAAAAAAGAAAATCTGTTCAGTGGTGTTGTATTGTTAAATATATTTTATTATGCTCTCATTTTGTGAAAATTGGTAGTCCAAGTATGGCATGTATATTAATTATCAGTTAATGACTGGCTAATCTTAACTAATCCTTGGGCAAATCCATTTCTATTTGCTTCCTCAACTGTTATATGGGGAAAATGACTTCTGACCCATAAGCATCCAGGTGAACTTTTACTGTTTGAAAATGTTTTCATGATGATGCATTAGTCAGGGCTCTCCAGGAAAACAGAATCAACAGGATATATAAAATAGGAATTGGCTCATGTGACCATGAAGACTGACAGGTCCAAATTCCGTAGGGCAGGCTGCAAGTTGGGAACTCTGATGAAGGTTTTGATGGATTCCCCAGGAGAAGCTGGTTGTCTGGCTGAAGTAGAGACAGAAATTCTTCTTTTGGACTGCTGAAATCATCAGTTCCCATTTTAAGCCTTCAGTGGATTCTCCCATTGCTGCAAAAATCTCCTTTGTTGATTGTCGATGTAATCAGCCATAGATGCAATCAAGTGATAATGATTTAAATCCGCAAAATATCTTCACAGTAACAATCAGGCCAGTACTTGCTTGAACAAACAACTGAACACCATAACTTAGTTAAGTTGGCACATGAACTTAACCATCACAGATGGAAAGTGCCAGAGAGATAATTTTATGACACGATAACTTTAAAGTTGAGCAATGAAGGGGGTTAACTTCAAATGATACTGAAATTAGAAGGGGTGCTTTAGATTGGTAGAGCATGATTTTTGAAACTGGAACTAGCTGGGCCATCAAGGTTAACATTATCATATAAATGCTTTTCCTCTCTTTTTTGCCTTATTTTCCCTTTTCCAAGCAAGGTATCAGGTGACTGGGAACTTGACCTTACTCTTCTTTTTAGAAAGTGGCATATTGCTGATCCTCTGTGGTTTGGGGTGGGGGTGAGGGGAAATTCCATTTTACTCCTCCCTAGGTAATTTCCTGTGATGACTGTTTTTGTGAATCATATTAATGGTCCCCATTTTTCAGACAATTGCCTTGGAAAATTATGTAACTAGACACTGATCTAAAGAGAAGTGAATCTTAAAGGTTATGAAATGTTGAATTTGCACAAAGTTGAGCTCCTTTTCATAGGAAGAGAACCTGGGACCTTTTTGCTAAGTTAGCTTTCTCCTTTGCTGAGTCTAAGCATATGGAATATTTTAATGTTGGCCTGATGTGACTCGCAGCCTGTACAGAGGCTTAACAGATGTTTAAGTAAGTCCACAGTATGTTTTTCAGATAATTAAACTTTGGGACTATGCGAAAAAGAATGTTTTTATGCATCCATTATGGAGACATTTTATCATCAGTCCCTCATTTCCACTTTCTCAATATAGCATAATAAAATATATTTGAAAATCCTATCCTTTGCCCTTTCTTACTCCTTAAACTTGATGAAGTACAAATTTCCATCATAGCCTGTTACACAAATCAGCTCCAATTCAGTTGAATTATTCTCAGCAAAAACTTACCCAGTGTGTTTTCTGCAGCAATCAGGCCATTGATGATGATGTAGAAGTTTATTGAACGTGAACAGAGGAATTGCCTATGAGTAATTCTACAGAACTGGCTACAAGGAGCCAAATGCCTCATGGGCAGAAATTCATTGAATAGCATGCATTTATTATATGTTGGCTGTCAAAAGTTTAAGCATTTGGGCTCAAACTTCTTATTAGACCCTGCCCAGCATGCGAGCCACCCACCAGTTACAAGGCATGATGACACGACAGATGACCCGTCCTCCTTGGTAGCAATATGGATATGGATAATAACCTAGAAAAGGTTCACAGACACGGCGACAGTAGCGGTTGCCTCGACGGCAGTAAATACAACAATATCCTCTCTCATCCAGCATGGGGTCGAATTCTATTCCATTTTCAGTCTGAAAGAAGAAGTCAATATTGGAGGGGAAGGTTCAATAAGAAGAGGTCCTACATAGCAGGGGAGGATTACAAAACGATTTAAGTTAGTGGCTAGTGAGAAATTAAGCTCCTTAGTCTGATCATGGAGATAATTTCAATAGAGATCAAGATTGGGTTTTGAAAGAGCTTACTGGGGATTTCAAGTCGCTAAACATTTTTTAAAGCCATGATCATTCTCTTTCCAATGAATATGATATAGGGGGTAATAAGTTTTGAGAGGGCATTTTACTTTTCTTCTACAAAGTGTAACATGCATATGACTCACATAGTCATTTATTGGAAGTTCTTCCTCAGTTGCTTGTCTGGCGTGACGGGTTTTCTCCATCTTGACTTGAGGAACCACCCACTGCTCATTTTGTTCAATCCCTTTTTTTTCATTGGTAGGAAAGTGAAGATCTTCACCATCCTCCTCAAAGTCTTGTAACTCGGAAACTAAGATAATAAATACAAAGTTGTGGTGCAACTGCTTTGCAAGCGTATCTGAAAGAAGTGCTTGGGAGAATAGCAGTTGGGGATATAGATTTTCATTCTCACTGGCATCATTTAGACATGCAGAAACCACTTTTTCAAACGTTTTCAGCTGATATTGTAAGGAGTGTTTTTCAAAATGAGCCTGACCATATACATGCACTCAGACCTCTTCTTTGATTGTTTGGCGTCAAACACTTAATGCTTTGCCTCATTAGTATACTAAACTAAAAATGAGGACAGGGCATGTTTTGTGTCTCCCACAATGATTTTACCCATGCTAAGTGCTCAATAAATATTTCTGAGTTACTTGATTTCAGTGCCCTCTGTCCCCCTCCATCTTCCTCCTCCTTCTTGTCTTAAAAAATATATATTTTTAAACTTTCTATTTTGAAATAATCTTAGATTTACAGAAGAGGTTCAAAGACAGTACAGAGAATTCCCATATACTCTTCACCCAGTTCCCCCTAATGTTATGGTGAAATTATCAAAACTAAGAAATTAGCATTGGTACAATGTTATTAACTAAACTAAAGACTTTATTCATATTTCACCAGCTTTTTTTTCACTAATGCCCTTTATCTGTTTCAACATTTAATCCAGGATACCACACTGCATTTAGATTCCTTTTTTTAAATCTCCAAAGAGCACCAATAGATGCCTGCATTGGTAAGAGTGTCCTCTCTTGGGTAATGTAATCTTTGCTGTCCAGAGTGAGAGAGGCCAAATGCTGAGTTAGCTAGGCAGAATAAGATGTCCCGGGAGCTCTGTCTTCTTCTCTATGGGCTGATTGGAAGTTGAGGATTTGGACTTTTCCACTCTGGACCTTCAGCCCTCAATTACCTTTTTTTTTTTAAGGTGGTACCGGGAATTGAACCCAGGACCTTGCACATGGGAAGCAGGGACTCAAACCACTGAGTACACCTGCTCCAGGCCTCAATTACCACTTTTTTAGGAGATACCAGGGATTGAACCCACGACCTCATACAGGGTTCAATTGAACAGGCACTCAACCACTGAGCTACATTCGCTCCCCAATGAAAGTTGGTTTTTCATTTGTTTGTTTGTTTTCAGGAGGTACCATGGATACAACGTGGGAACTCGTACATGGGAAGCAGGCACTCAACCACTTGAGCTACATCCACTCTCCCCTCAATTACTTTTATAGTGATTTCTAAAACAGGCACAAAGAAATTAGTATTTCAGTGACTGTCCATCTTCTGGGGAGAATGCCACCATTTGACATAGAGAATACTTCTTGAGACAAGGAAGCATTATTTTGGCACTTCTCTCCTTTGTTCTTGGGTTGGACCCTCAGTGAGTTGAACTAGTATCCTGATGGCAATGAATATAGATGTACAAAGAAAGTCAGACTAACTTTTTGCTATGACAACTCACATTAGCGTGGCATTAATTTATCTGATTTATAATTTAGTTGTGAAAAAAATCCCTCCTCACTGGCAGTGAGCATATATAGTCTCCTCCAAGAAGATATAAAGTCAGTCATTTGTTTTCCTAGAAATGTAGCCTCTGAATGCTGGGAGCATTAACTTTTGGAAGGATGAGAAGGATAATGCCATACCTGCTATTAGTGTGGGATTGATCCAATACATGGTCACATTATCACAAATCTCCAGAATTTTGGAATTTTTAAGAAAGTCTCGGTTTTCAATAGGTTTTTCTGCTGGGACCCAAATCACAGATTGTTCAAAGAAAGTTGTGGTAATTTCTTCATTCTGAAAGAAGAAAGTAGCTCTAGTTGTGAGTAGGAAGTAAGGTGAAGGAACATTATGGTATACTGGAAAACATACTGTATTTTGATTCTGAGTTACTGAATTCTGGTCCTAGGGCTGCCTGTGAACCAGCTATGTGCTTTCCATACAGTAGGTGCCTTAGTGGGAGTTAACAACTGGTCCCTCTCTCCTGGGACTAACAGCAAGGCTATTCACCAAAATAAGAGCCTCTCTGCCTCTGTTTCAGTTAAAGTCAGGAAGCCTCTCCATCATTTTCTGGGCCTCCCACTGGGTCATGTATGTCTTGAGCTTCTAGAACTCTAAGTGAGTTACATTTATTTTCACTCTTTTAAATGGTTGTTTAAGTGCCTGCCTTTGTTTTAGGCTTGTAATTAGGGTTGCAAGTGGAATTTTATCTCAAACTGAAAAAAAAACAAAAAACAAAACCATAATCCAAACTAATGGAACCTAATATATTGGTTTGTCAAGATTTGATTGTTGATGGTACCTAGTTGTAGTACAAAATATGTTTTTTTAAAAAAAATCCAAATCTCCAGCTTCTGACTTCAGTGGCCTCATCACTATTTTATTCCTTTCATTCTAGATGCTTAGGGCCTGTTTCACGGAGTGATTTTTTCTTCACATAACCTTTCTTATGTTGTCAAGTACACCATCTTCTCTTCAGTTTCTAGTACTGGAAGTAGTCTTGTATATCTAGTTCTTACTTATCATTTGGGCTTCATTTCCCCCACCCCCATCCCTAGTTCTTAAGGCTTTTTCTTTTCTATCTTTATGATTTTAGTGTATTTATTTATTTTCTGAAGTTTGCTTTTGTATAATTCTTCAGTTTTCAAACCCAATCACTATCTTCTTTACATTGGCAGCTACGAACTTCTTTTCACTTCCAATGAATGTCAAACCACTGCTTTTCCTATGCCAAAGCTGCTCGTTCCTCACTTTGGAAATCTAAGTAAGATTCCCGTTTCTTACAAAGCTATACATGTGTTTTCAATTACACTCAACTTGAAAACAGTGCCT
>JAQZBX010058289.1:0-17772 GCA_029593785.1 Cabassous unicinctus
CTTCCCTGCCATTCCTGAGTGCCCAGGCCTCCTGCTTCCAGCTCGGTTGGCTTCCTGGGGTCTCCTCGGAGTTGGGGACTCAAGCTCCCCTCTCCCTCAGTTCTCCAAATATGCCTCTGCCCTCACCATCAGCCTCAGACCACCTCCCACTCCTCCAGGTAACCATCCGGCTCCACGGATTCCAACCACTGTGACCTGCTAGCCCTGCACGTCCTCAAAGCCAAGCCTGGCCCCACCTGTCAGCTTCTCTGGACCTCTAGAACCCAATGGAATTCTCACCTTGAATCTGTTACTACCCAAAGGATGGGACATCAACTCCCAAAAGACTGATTGACAAAGCAGAATGTTACGGTGTTTCAAAAATAGCTACCAATCATTGGATCTCTACTGTGCGCCTGGTACCTGGTTAGGCATTGCCTGCAATAGCGCCCTCAGGATGGGTGTAGTAAACCCATTTGCTGGAGAAGGTAGGCAAAGTGACACTTTGAGAGGGTAAGGGACTTGCCTGGCTAGTGAGCAGGGGAACCAGCCTGACTCTAAAATCCATACTCTTTCCTCTACCCCACACTGTCACATGGTCCAAAACCTGTCATCAGGGTGGGAAGTGAGAACAGGCTCATCTGCATCCAGGACGCCTCTTCTTGCTGGCAAGGTCCCCGGCAGCTAAAACACAATCTGAAGATGAACGTAGAATGAGAGCAAAGGGAGGTGTTGCCCACGAAGCTATGGCCACACTAACCGTGACCCAAACCACTAACCGCAAGCACTAACCGACCACTAACACTAAGCTTGGCCCAAACTCCTCCCTAGGGACTGAATACTGGCCTCTCCCCAACACAGCAGCCCCTCTCCCTTGAATGATGCAGGGTAAACCCTGGCAGGTTGCCTTCCGCTCCAGCAGGGTACTGACCAACAGGGGAAAGACAGGCTCTGGAATCCACGAACCTAGGCTCACATCCCAGCTCCTCTGTTTACTAGTCCTGACTTCAGACTTCAGATGTGTCACTTCTGCCCCATCCTCCCAGGGTGACCATGCATGGTAAAGGCAGAGCTCAGTTAACGCAGGTTCCCGGCTCCCTCCTGCCGATGCAGCATTTCTCCCACGCTAAGTACACTTTTCTTTTGTCACATTCCAGTCCCGAGGGCTGTCTCCAGTCATGTTTATGGGACTTGGGTAATTCTTAATCTTCTCCCTGTCTGGCCCTCTCTCCCCTTTCCTTCCATCCAAACAAGCATATGATCAGGTGCTGGCCCCAGACTCAGGGTAGATATAAAAGGGACATTGTGTCTAAAACCAGGAGCCCAGAGCTCCTTGGGGGAGGACTTCCATCTCCCACGGCTCACTAATCGGACTCGGGGCGTCGCATGAGGACCCGTGACCCCCTAGCCCAGATGACATTCCATCTCACCGCAGGCTGGACAAGCTCCTATGACAAAGCAGCTTCACATTTTCGGCCAACTCGCCTTGCTCTGCTTGGCAGCCATATTCCTGAAGAGTTGAGTAGTGTGTGAATTCACAGTCAATCCTCTTTTACTCCTAATGAGTATTATTATTTCAGGGGGTCCTTATCCTTAACTTCTATTTACTGGACTGTCTCCAAAAGTTGTGGGGAGAACTAATATTTATTGAGCATTTACAACACAAGTTCTTTCATTTCAAGTCTTGGGAGGTGGGCACTGTTTCTATTCCCAGTCTAAAGATATTAATAATGGCTAATATTTATACACTTATATAGTGCTGTGTAGCAGGCATTGCTCTCAGCACTTTATGTTTATTACCTCATTCTGTCATCATTGCAGTCTTATGATGGAGATGCTGCAGACAAGACTCAGAGAGGTTGAGCAATTGGCCCAGGTCACACAGCCAGCAAGAGACAGAGGCTGGGATTCAAGCCTGGGCAGCCTGGCTCCCGAGGCTCCGGACTGCTCTGAGGCACTGCCTCCCATCGTTCCCAGAGCAGGTCCCATGTGGAATTTCAGCAACCCGCCGCTACCATCACAAATCGATAGGGTGTGAGCCAGATGAGGCCTGGCCCAGCCCGGCAGTTTCCCAAGGCGCTGAAGGACAGACCACTCCGATTGATTTCTCAGCTGAGTCTTTAAATGTCAGCGTGTGCGTGACCACCTCCAGACCCCGGGCAGAGAAATAAAATACGGAAGCAAAGGGCGTTCTGGTGCATGGGATGAAACGGAGGCAGGGCAGAAGAGCCACGTCTGGATCACACCCGGTGTGCGGGAGATGGGCTTCCTGGGAGGCTGGGGGGTGGGAGGGAGTGAGAGCTGCGCCCCTGACCTTGAGCCGCTGTGAAGCCATTAACAACCTGACACCAACGCGGGAGAGATGAGTCTTAACTTGATTTAGCTCCTCTGTCCGTATTGATTGGTCACTGTTAGGAACTGCTCATTTAGGCCAGCCTGGCCGCCTGAGCACAGCTCGTCCTCATAAACGCAGCTCCCTCCCACCTCCTGCAGTCAGCCCCCTGGCACGGGCCTCTTGGCCTGCCCGGTGCCAGCAGTCGCGGTTCTAGGAGCCGAGGGGCTCGACATGCAGAAGACAGAGACAGTGCCTACCCTGGTGGAGCCTGAAAGGGGAGACTGACAAGGAAGGAAACAAACAGATCGAAGAAGAATTTCAGATGTGTAATGCGCAAGAAAGAAAAGAAAAAGAGGAAACGTGAGAGAGACCTGTGGGAAGAGGACAGGGCCTCTCCACGGAAGTGACTTGGAGCTGAATTCTGAGTGATTGTACATGCATTATTTCATTTCATCCTCACGACACTCTCTGGAGGTGGGCACTAGGTATCCCAGTTGAAAGATGATAATCATAGGGAAATGGAGCCCCTCTGGGGTCTGGAGAAGGAGTTTTCAAGGCAGGGCAAAGGCCCCGCGGCAGGAGCTGACCGTGAAGACGGTGCAGTGAGCAGCAAGGGTGCGCTGTGAGCGGGGTCAGTCAGGACCCAGCGCCTGCCGCCTCGTCCCTGTGGGATAAGCAGCCTGGGCTTGCCATCGCCATCGGGACTTGACATAGGCTGACCTCTTTCTCCCCCTCCCACCCACATCCCAGGACACAGCTTTGGATGCATAGAGCTTTTGTCCTCACAGCCTGGGTGAAGGATTCCAGAGAGAAGAATCTTGCCCAACCATGCCTTAGAAGGAGAGCCAATGTTGGAGGCTAAGGATGGACCCTGGGGAGGGGGACATCAAAGGAACTTCATCTTCAGGGACTGCCTAAACCCACCTCCTCTAGCCCCAGCTCACATTACCTCTCAGCTGACCACTCACTCAGCTGGAGGAGTCCTGCCCTAACTCTGTCTCTTGACCTCTGCTCCTGCTGGCCTGACTTGGCAATGACCTTGCCCCACATCTACACTTACGGAAATCCCCCTCATTAGCCCAGCATAACCCATCCTGACTCCCTGAAGCCTTTCCTGACTCCCAGTCACACTGAATTGCTGGTTGTGTTTTCTAAAGTTCCTCAGGCATTTTGTTTGAAGATCTGTTTGATCTTTCATTTCCTTTTGTCTTACACTGCAGCTTTCTGCATATCTGTCTCCCCCATCACACTGCAAGGCCCATGGAGAGTGGGAATTCAAATGTTGGCTCTGCCATGTCCTGGCCTGGCAAGTCACTTAACCTGCCTAGATCTCAGCTTCCTTTGATTCCCACAGAAACAGACTCTAAAACCTGGACTCAAGTATCATAAGATTATTTGGGAGGCAATCCCAGGAAATACCAGTAGGCAAATGGGGAAGTGAGACAGGGGAAGGAAAGAGCCCCAAATAGAGTGCACTATTAAGCAAGTTACCACAGTGGGCAGCTGGAGCTCACTCCTGCTGGGGAACTCTGGGAGACAGGGTAGAACATTTGATTCTCAACTTGGCTGGACACTGCTGTCACCTAGGGAGATTTTTAAAATGCAGATGCCTGAGTCCTACCCACAGAGGTTCAGATTAAATTGGTCTGGGAGGTGGCCCGGACATCAAGATTTTTTTGTATTGCCCAGATGATTCTAATGTGCAGCAAATTTTAAGATCACCCCAGGCACGATGATCATTTTTAAGTTATTCCAGCCAAGAGGTGAGAACACTAGGGTGTTTATCCACCAACTATCCATCTTTGGTTGAGGATGTTTCTAGCTTGTTCTACAAGTGGTCCTAGCAGGCTTCCTTGGCAAGGGGTGTGGGGTGGGCTGGGGTGCAGAGGGGGGACCATCGGTCCCTCGACCAAAAAGACAAAAAAACAAAAACAAAAAACAACCCACAGATGTTTGCTGTAAGCATCCTTGGGTGTGTGAGTGTGAATATGGGAAGGTATTGACAGCATCTGCTACATTCTTCCTCTCTAAAATGGGCATAATAATGTTGTGAATTTTTACAAAGAGTAGCAAATGTCCGCTAAGTGCCTGGAACACAATCACCGCTTAGTAAATATTGTGATTATGATCTTTGCTGTGGGCTTTTGCTGTATTCCCTCCAGCACTCAGCTGCCAGCCTGCGGTTTCGTGCATAAGTGGATGCCCAGTAAGTAGCAGTAATTCTGTGACTCTCTCTTCTAAAACAGCAATGCTAGAAACCTGAATCGACAGGGCTGCTGAGACACATCACACGATTCTGCAGATCTTGAGACTCTGAACCAGCGTCTTTCACTGGATGATCTGTTATTTTTAACCTTGGCTGCACATTGGAATCACCTGAGGAGTTGAAAAAAAATAATATGCATGCCTGGTCCCACCCCTAGAGATCTGGATTTAATTGGTCTGGGGGTGCAGCCTGGGCATTCCAGATTTGTAAAAGCTCACCAGGAGATTTTCATGTTGCAGACTTGGTGATTAACCAAGGGATAGGGGCGGTGCAGGCAGAGGGCTGGGGGCAGGAGAGTTGCATAATTCTCCCCTCTGCTCCTTCCTCGTAGACACTTTCGAGAAGAAGCACAACCCAAGCCTTTCCTCTGCTGTGTCCCTAGGGTTTTAGAGGCTCTGGTTTCTGGGAAAGAGGCAGGCTTGGGGACCCAGGAGGGCATGAACCCTGCTGCCCCCTGCTCCGTCCGGCGGCCACTCCCAGCCACGCAGGCGCCTTCTTGCTCATTTCTGACACGTGCAGCTTCCAAGGCCCTCGCGCCCACACCCACTCACCCGCAGGCTCTCACTGGGTGTCTCCCACACGCAGGCACTATGCGAGGCTCTGGGGCACTGAGATGTCACAATCCTCACAGTCCCCACTCCCGAGAGGAGAATGTGCCAACACCCCCCATGGAAGTCTTGCAGTGGCGCACGAGGGGAGGATTGTTTCTTCTGGGGTGGAAGGAGCAGTGCCCAGGAAAGATTTTCTGGAAGAGCCTTACAGAAATCCTCTGGGGTAGGTAGGGAGTAATATGCCTATTTTATAAACGAGGAACTTAAGTCACCAGGGAGAGGGGGATAGGATAAACAGTTGCAGAGCCTTTCTGCTGTTCCAGGCAGGGTGCCGGCCACTCCATATACATCATCAGTAGCAATTATAATAGCTCACACACATTGTGCACCTACTGTGTGCCAGTGCTCATTTGAACCTCACAGCACTCCTATTAGGTAGACTTTATCATTATCTGCATTTCACAAATGAGGAGACTGAGGCTCAGAGAGGTGTAGTGACTTGCCCAAGATCACACAGCAAATAAGCGGGGGAGCCAGGATTGCAACCCAGGCAGTCAGCTCCTGAGCCTCCTCCCTTAACCATCAAATCTACGGCCTCCCACGGCCTCATTTCATTCTCACGATCCAATGAATGAAGAACTCTTTCTCTTGATAACCAAAGACAGTGAAGCTCAGAGAGGCCACAGTCACACAGTGAGTAAGGAACAGCCTGGGCCTGCCTCATTCCATCAGCCCTCCTCGGGCCTTGGCCCCAGCTTGCTTCCCGTGGCCCGGCCCTCCTTCCACAGCCCCACACTTTCTGGGCAGGTCCTGGTCCTCTTAAGCATTTCCATCCTTACTGAAGACCATGCCCTAGAAGCAGACCCTCTAGCTGTCTGCTGAGTCTCACTGGGCTCTGGACATAGTGAGGGCCTCCTTTTCCACAGTCCTCCTCAGGAACCCCCACAGCAATCAAGTCTGGGACCACATGGCACAGAACTGACATCTCCTGCCCTGTGAGGGTGGCCCCTGTTCTCAGACCCCAAGGTTGGCCTGATGTTCCTGCAAGGGTGCCCATTTCCATCATAGTGTTAACCACGGCTGAGGGGCACGGGAAGGGTGTGCTTTGCTGGGGTGAGCACAGCCCGGCCTGTCTCAGGCATTCACCAGCTCCATGGTACCCAGCTGGGCAGATACGGCAGCATTCTGCCCTCTCCCCTTCCAGACTCAGAGCCCTGTCCCTTTGAGAAAGTCCAGAAAGGCTGCCACGCACTCCAAGAAAATCCAGTCGCCGGCCTAAGGCCTTGTCATGAACCAAATTATGCTGACTTAATTGGATGTCGTTAGCAGTGTCAGGGAGGGGGTTGGGGGGTTGGGGAGCGGCGGCATCCACCAAGCCCCGGCAAGGGAAAGGCGGGGGCAGGACAGCCCACAATACAAAATGCTCTGCACAGCTTGTGTGAGAGAAGAATTCCTTATTGTCAGCTCTCGCCGAAATAGCCAAGGCACCCACTCGCCTCTGACAGCGCCTCTGTTCTGAAACTGGACTCCGGTCCTGCAGTGTTGAACATGGCGCCGGCGGGTGCATCTTCCCTTGTTCACAGGAGCAGTAATAACAGAGGCTTGATGGTAAGAATGAGCCCATGTGAGCCCCAACTTTCCCCCTGAGCTTCAGGGTCAAATTACAAGGGAATCAGGAGGCCCTGTCTCCTGGTTTTGAACATCCTACTTCCTGCCTTGAAGAGACAAGAAAGTCAGGAGTCCCTAGTTGGTAATCACATCCAGTTAAATGTTAGTGGGAAGCAGGAGATGGAGCACACGTGGTCATCAGCAGGTTCAGAACAGAGGTGGTACAGAGAAAAAAGCAACTACAGGAGGGACGGGAGCCAAGAAATCTTGTCCTGGCTCTGCTACAGATTGGCTGTGTGACCTTGAACAAGTCACTTCCCTCTCTGAGCCACGTTTTCTTCAACTGAGGGAAGAGGGTGTTGGAATGAATGGTTAATCTCACTCTGTGGGTCTGAGACCCTGGGAGGAGGCAGGGATCTGGCAGTCATTGCTAAGACCTAGGGGTCTCTATATGTACCTTACACAGTCTGTGGCTTGGGGAAAAAATAGCTCTCACCTCACATGTACTGTTATGAACGTTGAATTGATGGTTATTCATAAAATAAAAATTCAATATTTGAAAGCAGTCACCGAATTCATAGCAATTTTGGTCATTGTTTTCTTAATCAAAAGACACTAAAGTGCAACAAGTTTTTGCATATGGGGTTCTGTGGAATGATTGGATGTTGAGAGAGTCCTGAAAAGACAAGAAGCCGTTCTTATGCTGACATTTAATGATTCTATGTTTTCTAATCTCAGGAGGGAAGAAAATAACTTGTTAATTTTTTTTTTCCTGGAATGACGGTGAATTTACCTTTAAATCTGTTTGCTTTTCATAAAGGATGAGAATAAGGAGGCAGGTTCTATAGAAAGACCTAGCAGAGATGGCAGAGTAGTGATATCCTCTGAAGGGCTGGAAAGGGCATGAAGGAGGGAAGTTGGAAATGTTCTAGATCTTGATCTGTTAGTGGTTACACGGGTACATACCTTTGTAAAAATTTATCAAGATTTTCACTTAAGTTTTATGTGCTTTACTGTACATATATTATACTCTTAATAACATATGTTTTGAAAGAGAGTGAGCCATTGGTTCAAATGGGTGCAAACACCACCATCACAGGCAGAGATGCACCATGTCTTTCCCCTGCCAGGTTGTTAGGTAAGTCTTTACCTTGGTTGTACAAGCAGGGCAGGATCTGTTCTATCCTGAAATAATGCTGGGTAATGGACCATTTGTTTGTTCATTTATTAAAGAAAAATACACGGGGCACCTTCCATGAGCCAGGGCCTGTAAGGCCCTGGGGTACAGAGAAGGTCCCTGACCTTAGGGAGCTACATCCACCATCCCTACCTCACCGGCCCAGCTACCACATGCACAGTCAAGTTCTTTTTTAATATGTATATACTGTTCCTTGTCAGACCTGGCAGTTTTTCATTTGCTGGCGGTCATTGTATATGAAAATTGTGTGGAGGTTGTGAAGAGTATTTTGTTTTTCTGCATAAGTGATTTACTTTTCTTCTGGCAGGTAGCTGGTATGGAGCAGATGGTCCTGCCCTAATCAGGTATAAGGTGAACAGAGGCTGGCCTATTTTCTGATTTGCTAAGAGGCTGAAATGGAAGCCTTAGCTCTTTACTTGGTAGCTACCTTTAGGTGGGCCCTCTGCAAACTCCAGCGTTTGTCTCCTTAACACCAGAAGATCACCAAGCGCTGGGACTGGTGATAGTCAAGTTGTTTTTCCTGCCTAACTGCAATCAAAGTCCTCTCCTCTTGCTACATTCTCAGCAGAGGTCATCTTAAAAACTCTGAGGGGGCACATTGTGAAGCTCTGGCCAGATGATCATTAGTTAGGGGTAATCCTTTTCCTCAGGTAAAACCATCTCTATTCCTTTATAAACCTTTTCACTTTTCAAACCTGATCAGAGCACTTTGGTTTAACACTAACAAGGTGTTATTGCAATTTCTCTGCTTATGCCTCTCTTGCCCGAACTCCTTGGGGACAAGGACTTGCTATATTCATCTTTGTGTTGATTATATTTATTGAACACCCAATATGTGCACAGCCCAGTGCCTGACCCAGAGTACATGCTTATAGTGTGTTTAATTGGATGAGTAGATGAGCTTATAAATGGATAGATGGCTGGGACAGCAATAAGCCCAGAGTAGTTAAATGACAGCCTGAGGGTCACACAGCAAGTCACTAGCTGTGGACTGGGAAGAGCTCCTGTCCACAGACTTAAGTCCACTCCTCTTCCCTTAGCAGACAACAGTCACACCATAAAAATTCCCATCTGACCCTTTGAAGAGGTGGGTTTGATCTACACCTGCTATCAGGTAGCAAAAATATAGGCCTTCAAACTTTTATTGCCTTTTTATCTTTCCTGGTGACACAGAGAAATATCACCCAAAACATTAGCCATTACTTTGAAGGTACATGTTCTAAGGCTTGAGGATAGCGTGTTTTCTAATTCGATAAGTCAGGGTGTTTTCTGCCAGGCAGGCCCAGGGGTATCATCAGGACTGGGGCTGATTCAAAAGCACAATTGAGCTTTCAAACCTAGTGTTCCTTTCCATCAGCACCCTATCAGACACCTCCTCCCTGAGCCAGTTCCTGTCCATGTATAATTGATAGATTTAATTTCAGTAGATTAATCTCTGCCTCATTCACAGAGCGGTGAAGCAAGGTGAGCTCCTTCTTATGTTTTCCATGTGTATTCCCAAAGATTTCATCCTTTTTGCCCTAGAGAATTACTTTTTAAAAAGACTAACTCCAAACACCCTCATATTTGTTTAGTTTTAAGGAATGGGTGGCATGGTGGGTATGCATGATGATTTCTGTTTATGCAGGAGGTGGTTTCTCCCAGACATGCTAGAGAGGAGACCTGATACTTAAGAATGGCCACCCATTTGGGGGTGGAACAGGGCTGTGGGGAGAAGGCCGAAGCCACCTTCCCCTGGTACCAAGGTCAGTGCCCACTGATCTCTGACCCAAGTGTAGTTCCCCATCCCCTGCGCCCCCACGGTCCTCCTCATGTAGCTTAAGGAGGTTTAAGAAGAGAGGTCTTTGGCTGCTGCCCTGAAGAACACGAGAAAACCACCAGAGAAGATTAGAAGCTCTTGTTGAAACTTAATTCCCACAGTATCCGTCTCTGTTGCTCCTCCGTTTCTCCATTTTTCTGCCCCATTGCCGCCTGGGAGAATCTAATTCAGCTCTGGCATCTTAGAGTTCTGAGAAACCACCTTGATGGTCACTGACTCCGTCTCCCTCCTCTCCAAGGACATGTGTGTCTCTGTATACCAGCAACTTCACCCTGGAAGTCAAGCCACAGCCTTCCTTCAAGAAGTTCTTCCTGGCTGGGCAGTGTGGCAGATTGTACTTTCCCAGGTGGCTGCAACAAGATCTCCCATCTCACACGTTCTCCTTGCAATGTGACATTGACAATTCTCCCACAGATAGACGTGGTCTAAGTTTCCTTCGCTTGAATCTAGGCAGATTTGTGACTAGGGCAGAAGTAACGTTTTTGCTTCCGTGTAGTTCTCTTGGAACCCTCATTCTTGATACCCAGCCGCCATGCTGGGAGGCAGCCCAGACCCCATGGAGAGGCCACGTGTGGGTGGCTGAGTGGCAGCGCCAGCTGAGATCCCAGCCGACAGCCAGCACCAACACCAGTCTAGTGAGTGAGGAAGCGTTTGAAGCCACTCTGGCCCCCGTCACCAAATGTCCAAGAGATCCCGGGTAAGAACTGCTCAGCCAAGCCCAGTTAACCTGCAGAACTGTGACTGTTGTTGTTGTAAGCCTCTAATTTGGGGGATGATTTGTTTTGTCACAATAGATAACTGAATCAAGCAGGGTTATCAGAAAAGGTGGAGACAAAAATGGACATCCAGCAGCTGAAAAGGCACCACGTGTTTATACAAAATCACAGGCAAAGGAGTGCTGGCCACCGCAAGTCCTCCCTCCCCCAGCAGATGGACAGGAAGGAGGAAAGGCTGTGGGGAAGAACAGAAAACATGAATCGAGTACCCGCCAAATGCCAGGTACATGACTTATACAGATGGGGAAACGGGCCCAGAGAGGTTAAGTGATTGGCAAAGGCTACGCTGCTAATAAGTGGGCTGTTTGTGAAGTGAGACCTGCATAAATAGCCTATGGCCAAGACCCATGTGGGAGGTGGAAGAGGGGCTCACACTCCACCTGTCTTCTCTCTGTAGCCTTTTTCTTTCCCCATGGCTCAGAGGGCAGGTTGCACAGCCCAGGGTTTCTGGAACAAACCCCCAGTTTGCTTCTTTCCGGGAAGGGTGAAAGAAGGGAGAGGGTGGCTGTGGGCTGAGCCCAGGTCCCTGCTGGGGTTGGGCTCCTGGAGATAGGCTGGCCTTTCCTGCCGGGTGGGGGTCACCATCCTCTCCCTCCCTTTCCCACCAGGGACTCCGGGCCACCTCTTTTGCCCTCTGCCCTCTAGAGGGTGCAGCTCCCTGCCAGGGCTCCTGGTTGTCCCTTCGGGCCTGGTTTGGCCCCATCCTGCCTGTGTGTGCAGCCTCTGCTTCCAGTTCCTGGAGCAGAATCAATGCCATCACCACAGAGGAGCAGCCAGGCAGGGTCAGCGGGCTTCTCTCTGTACCTCTGTCCTCTCCAAGCACAGCTGGAATCAGAAATTACCTTCTCCCTCACCCCAAGCATTTGAGGAAGGCTGCAGACCCTGAAGCTATACCACCTTTCTCTTGTGCATACACACTCTCTCTCTTTTTTTAAAGGTACCTGGGACTAAACCCAGGACCTCGTACACGGGAAGCAGGCGCTCAACAACTGAGCTACATCTGCTCCCCAGTGAGAGTTGTGGGTTTTTTTTTGTTTGTTTGTTTTGTTTTTAGGAGATATCGGGGATCGAACCCAAGACCTCATACATGGGAAGCAGGCGCTCAACAACTTGAGCTACACCCACTCCCCTCTCTTACTCTTTTTTTCTTTACTTGCTCAAGTCCTATTTTTCCAGAATAGAAGGAGAAGAAAGCAAGCATGGGCAGAAGCTCACACTGACTGAACATCTACCTGCCCCAGACACCCCATAATTCACATTCATCATTTCCTTTAATCTTCATGACAATGCTAGGAGGTAATACTATTATCCCTATTTTACAGATGAAGAAACGGAGGCAAATAACCTTCCCAAAGTCACACAGCTAATGGGATTTGGAGCTGGATTTCAAACGCAGCCAAACCAGTGCTCTTTCCACTGCAAGTTTTGCTCTTTTCCTCCTTCCTGGGAAGTGGAATCCTCTTGCCCTTGAAGCATATGGGACCATCCCAGGGCCAGGAGATAACCCCATCTCCACCACTCAAACATCATGCATGGAGCTAGGACAATAAACACCTGCAAAGACCAGAAGCAATTTACTCAATAAAATGTATCTGAGTTGCCTGTGTGGTTCTTTGCTTCTGTCTGCAAGCAACAGGACTTCAGGTATTTGGTACTATCTGGCAAAAACTCATTCCAGAACCTGCTGCCTGCCACAACCCTGCCTCCCAAAGTGCAGACCAACACAAAGGAGGAGCTCATACTCCTTCCCCACGCGTCTGACCCTGCCCAGCACTGAATTCCGTTTCTGCTAAGACCACGTGATAGCACAGCCTGGGTGCAAGACCTCGTGCTACTTAACAGTCCTATGACCTCTTGCAAGTTACTCGACCTCTCCTTAGCTCCAGTTTCCGCATTCACCACATAGGGTTGTTGTGAGTTAGCACCTGGAAAGGCTCATTACCTGCCTGACACCTAGTACGATGGCTGTGGATGCTGTTTCTGGTTTGATCTGAACATGGCCTGAGCCCACATCCTCCACACCCAGAAAGAACCCTTCCCAGGGCTGCAGCAGCCCCTCCCGGAGAGCACACTGACCAGCCCTCCCAGCCCATTCGCCTCAACAATCACCACTCAGAGAACCTGGAAGCCCTCCGACATCAAGGAAGACTTTCTTTGAAAAGTGCCAGGCATGGCCTGAATAGCTCACAGGCCAGCTGTCTCCCCTGCTTCCCTTCAAGTGGCATCAACTGCTTCAGCACCTTCAGGCCTCTCCCTGAACCCTCAGATAATCTCCTTAATTTGCCTGTGCCTGGCTAGAGGCAGCCTCATACCCAGCTCTTCCCGGAGACTGGAGAGAAGCAGCTGCTCATTCTCACGCCTCCTCCCCTCCATCAGGATATGAATCACCTCATGAGATGGGGCTCTACCGCCACAGGGTGAGTTGGTGACCTCATTGCTTGGTTCACTAGGTTCCAGGCATCCCAAAATGCCAGTGACCTTTTCTTTCCCTCTGATGTGTTGAGCCAAGCTTCCGGCAAAGGGATCCCTCCCCCAGCCCCTGGCCCAGTGACAGAACCATGTCAAGGGACTCTAGATTCTAAATGGCACAGGTTAGAGTTCACTGCATGTGTTCGCAGTTTTCTCCTATCAGTGCATTGACCGTTGATAGCAAAACCAAGTTCAAGCCTGGTTGGCCCAAGCTGCAGAAGTAGAAAACTGATTCTACATCCCTGTCTCTCTCCTTCCTTCAATTCACCCACCCTGAATGTGCCAAGGCTCCCCAATCCACCCATCCACCTTTTCCCTGTCCATCCGCCCCTGATATACAGCAGTGCACATCCATCCCCTATTCTCTTCTCTCAACTGACAAAGCTTTGTTCCCATATCAGAACTTTTTAAAAAGGCATTTGTTGAGCCTCTATTAAGTAGCAGGTCAGGTACTAAGTTACGGGCATGCATTATTTCATTTAATCCTTAAAAAAAAATAAAGCCTGGGGGCTAGGGACTATTATTAATTCCGTTTTATAGATGTGGAAACTGAAGCTCAGAATGGTTACAAAACTTGCCTGGATTCCATATCCACTGAATAGGCGTGCCAGGATTTGAATGGGGTTTGCCCACCTCCCGAAGCCAGCTCTTCACGACCACACTGGATTGCCCCCTCTCACTTTTGGCCCTGCAGTGCTGCTTTCTCCTCCCTGCAGGCTCATCTGCACGCCAGCTCTGCCCTCTCTAGTGTTCAAGGCTGACCTGCATCCGCCACTGCTCCAGGCAGGCACCTTTTAGCTTCATCTCTTGCTTCACTACTAAAGTCACTTGTACCAATCCTGAGCAAAACAGACTAAGATCTGAGGTCTTGTCTTAATACCAAGGAGTCTGAGTCCCTAGAGGACTCTCTATGACACATTCGTTGGCTGGTATTGCCAGTAACACCAAAGTGAAAGGCCTGGGATAGCCCTACCAATGGCCAGATTCAAATTCGGACATGCTGGCACCAGGATCCAAGCACTTAGCTGGTCATATAAACTCAGAAGGCAAGGAACTCATAGGGCAGTGTTTTCCAAAGTGTGCTCTGTGGAACCTTCCCTCAAGAATGCTACACCAAAAAAAAAAAAAAATGGTCCACTGTCACAAAGGTTTGGGAAAGCATTATATCCTCTAATCCCTTCCTAAAGGTTTATAACAGTCTTTAGCAAATGAGAAGTCTGAGAAGTCTTTCAGTAAAGAGATCTGTTTCCCTTTATTTAACCCAGTATTTAATCCCAGAACTCTTTCATCCTTTTTAGGTTCCATGAAATTCATGTTCTGCAGAGCAGACTGTGGGAAACACTGTTCTGGTGACTCCACCCTTGTCTGAACTGGGCCAGGTTCATCTGCAGATGGCCAGCCTGCAAGCTCTAAGCACCCACTGCAGAGGCAGTGCCGCGGGGGCCAGTAGCACGTGGCCTGGGCTCGTGCATCACAGTTCACTCTCCTGCCGGAAGGACCCTCTGGCCACCTCTCTGACCCCGGGACTCTGGAGCCAGCTGCCAGACCAGCCCAGGGCTGACTGCCCTCGACTTAATCCCTTGCCGGCTGCGTCACGACAACCCAGGCAGACCGGTTGTGTGCTCCCCGCCAAAGAGGACGTGCAGTGGAGTGGGGTGGGGGTGTGACAAGCCAGGCTGGAAGGGCAAGCACTTCCTAAGGCAGCACTTGAGCAGGGCCGTGTGCTGGGGAATTGGCCTCTGTTTGAGCAGAGGCGTCCGACAGCTTGCAAGGCGAAGAAACAAACAGCTCCCAAGCACAAAACGCCTTCACAAATGTACAGTGTGAGAAAGAACCCACCTGTCTCTCCACCACCCCACCCACCCAGGTAACACCTGCGACAGCAGCAGCAGCCTCCGCCTTCTCCGCCCCCAACTGCCAAAGTCATGTGAATGCTACCAGCCTTTGCCTGTTGGCTCCTAAGGACAGAGTCAAGGTAACTGGTATGTTTTACCCAGGTGCAAATCCCAGAACGGGAGAGCAAGAAATAGTATTGACTGCAAGGGGTCCGGGATAGGGCTGGGTGGTGTGAAATCAATACAACCTTCTACATCCTCAGGAAATTTGCCTTCTCAAGCCAGGCACCATCTTAAAAGACCTGGATTAATTTAGTCTGTAACTGACGACTCTGTGCATTCAACCATCTAAAACCATGGGCAGCCCGTGGCTCTGTTGAATGGGAGCACGTGGGCATGGAGCACTGTGTGTATGTGGGGTGGGGGTGGGGTCAACAACACGGGAAGAAGCCAGAATGGAAAGGTTTGGTTAGACAGCGCTGCCTAAAAAAGATACATATTTTCCAAGATTGATAATTAACCTTGGCATTAATAACTGCTTGCCTTTCCACTGCTACCCGACCCTGGAATAAGTCACCCCCCCCACATACACACACACAAAATGTGTAGGCCCTTTCTTAGAATGCCACACTCTATGGTAAGCATTGGACCGAAAGAATAACCAGAGGGCAAAGCAATTAACCATTTCCCCAGGCTGAAATGCCAACCTCTTAGTGCCTTGATAATTTACTCTGTAAAGTCACAGGCACCTTGGCTCAGAGTTACTTTCCAAGTCTATTTAAAAGTCCCTGAATTCTGCTGAGTCTGATTTCACTCTACCAACAGGACAAAAAACAATAAGGTCTTCAACACTTCATTGTTTGGTGCTAAATGTCACCCGTGATACTTATTTAAAAGCCTATAATTATAATACAACTTGTTTTTTCCACAAAGCTTCCATTTCCTGGTGTACTAGGAGACAAAATCCGCATCTTTATTGTTTCACTGTGAGTCTTGGGTGCAGCAGACCAAAAATTATATCACTGGGTGCCATCCCTTCTCCACCATGCTTTCATGTTTCCACAGAGACTTCTGAGCTCTCAGACCCAGCCTCATGGTGCTTGAGTAAAAGTTGTGAAGGTTCTGAGCTTTAAGGGGAACATAGAAGAAATGGAAATGCCAAGACTGAAAGGAGCCAAAATTAAATCACAATCTGTCCAATTCTGAACCTATGATCGCATCATCTGCTCTGTCCTCCTCTTCTTCATTCCCCACCCCAGCTGCATCTCCTCCTGTGTCCTATTTGGTGAATGTTCCACCCTCCGCCACTGGCTCAAGTCACAAATATGGGGCCATCTGGGATTGTCCATTTCCCTCACCACCACCCCCGTAATAGAGCCAATCAGACCCCTAGGTTCTTCTGCAGTGGCACAACCACCACCTTCCTTCTCTCCCTTGGCTATGACAAGCCCCTAAGTGGTCTCCTTGCCCCAATCTTGCTTCCTTCAATCTATTCTCCATGCTATTGCCTGAAGGATCTTACTAAAGAGCAAATAGGATCATGTCACTGCTCTGCTTAAAACCCCACAGAAACCACCCGTGTTCACCAGGATAATATTCTAACCCCACCCTTGGCCCCCAAGGCCCGTTATGATGGTCCCAGGCTGCTTCTCCAGCCTCTTTTCTTGCCACTCCCTCTCTCTTATCAAATGTCAAACTACTCATAGTTCCCAGAACACACCATGCTCTTTCATGTTTCTGGCCTGTGCACATGTCATTTTCACATTTTGGAAAAAAATTCCATCTTCTTTCTCCTGGCTAAATCCTATTCATTCTCCAAGACTCAACTCATGCATAACCTCCTCTGGAAGCACTAAGAAGCCTCTCCAACCCCTCTTCTTCCCCAGATGCTCACATAAATACATGCAGCTCCTTCTGTCTTAGACTTATCTTTCTGATATATGGCAGAGAGTGATGCAGACCCCTAAGCAACTCCTGACCACAACTGAGGGGCTACCTACCCAGTACCCATTCTCCTCTTCCTCTTTCCTAACAGAATCCCTATTTGTTCTAATATCCACCCTTCCCCAAATAGCCCCCAGCCTCAGGGAAAGCTGACCAGACCTCTGCTCCAGGGGTGGGTCTGGTTGGTCCAAGGGTAATTCCATTTCCCTTCACAAGGATGTAGTGTGACACAGTTCTGGCCAATGAGATATGTGGTTTCTTACCTCTTAAGAGAGAGCCAGTGCGAATATTCTCACTGTCCTGATTTTGTGATAATCAGGGTAAGCTAAACATTCACTATATTAGAAACTATGCATGTGTCCCTAGACCTAGCTTTTCTCCCTGGGTCTGGTTTTTAGAATGCTGGTGATAAGCTTGATTTATTATATGACCATCCCATATGGGAAAAGACTGTAACTTTGGGTATCTTTGGTCAACCTTAAGAGATATAGCAGGGGGACGGATGTGGCTCAAATGGTTGGGCATCTGTTTGGTCCCTGGGACCTCCTGGTATAAAGAAAGAAAAGAAAAATATAGAAGGCACATGCGCCACCAGTCCCCATGAGCCACACAGCAAGATGATGACATAACAGGAGAGTGACACAAGGGAGAGCCAACACAAGACGTGCTGAAAAACCAGGAACTAAGGTGGTGCAGGCGGTAGGACGCCTCTCTCCCACATCAGAGGTTCTGAGGATCGAATCCCAGTGAAGACAGGAGGAGAAGGATGAGAAGAGAGGGCAAGAAACAGACACAAAGGGAAGCGGGTGTGGCTCAGTGGATAGAGCCCCCGTTTACCATATGGGAGGCCCGGGTTCGCGTCCCGAGGCCTCTTTGTGAGGGCACACCGGCCTGAGCGGTGCGGTGGGCTGATGCAGCAACCTCACGGCAGGAAGCGGGTGTGGCGCAATGGATAGCGCACCCGTTTACCATATGAGAGGCCCCGGGTTCGC
>JAQZBX010058290.1:0-17771 GCA_029593785.1 Cabassous unicinctus
CCTTGCCTTTTATATTCGATTCCCCACCCACAAGGGGTGGGGCTCAATGCCCTACTGACCTGGCCCAGTCAACGCCCTAATCATAACTTAATCATGCCCAGATTAACAGATCAGTTTATAAGCATGATCCAATTATATTTTTGGAATTCATAATTACATCAAATTGCCAAATGGCCACACCAACTTAACAACTTCAATAATATATATAAACTATGTTCCTATAACCCAATATACCCCTACCTTTATATAATTCTTGTCAAAAACTACATATTATACATCCAAAATAATTTATTTATCATTAGATTTTATTCATTTGCCTTTTAGATTCTGTAGGAAATAAAAAGTAGAGTCAGATAAAAAATACAATAGTACTGGTATTTATATTTACTCGTGCCATTATCTTTACTGGACATCTTTATGTCTTCATGTGGCTTCAGTCAATTGTCTAGTGTTCTTTCATTTCAATCTGCAAAGCTCCCTTTAGTATTTCTTGCAAGACCAGTCTAGTGGTAACAACGTCCGTCAGCTTTTGTTTATGTGAGGATGACTTAATTCCTCCCTCATTTTGAAAAACAATTTTGCCAGATATAGAGTTTTTAGCTGGCATTTCTTTTGCATTTCCCTCATAATTACTGTTGAGAAATTTTTAATGTGCTTGTGGCCATCCACATATCCTGTTTTCTGAGGCAATGTGTAGTGATTCACCCTTTTTGAATTGAGTAATTTGACTTTTATTTTTCAGTCGTAGGAGAGTTTTACATAGTCTATATACAAGTTTTTTGTCACTGATAAGTTTTGTGAATAATTCCTCCCAATATGTGACTTACCTCTTAACGTTTAAGATTGTCTTTTGATGAGAAGAAGCTTTTAATTTTATGAAGTATGATTTATCAATGAATCTTTTATTATCAGTGCTTTTTGTGCCCTGTCTAAGAAATTTTTCCTAGTCCCAGAGAGCAAAGATATTCTCTTGGGCTTACTTTTAGAGTTATTATAATTTTTCCTTTTATCTTCAAGTCTACTAATCATCAATCAATATTTTTGTATGGTGTGAAGTAGGGGTCAAAGTTTACTATCTTCCATATGTTTATTCAGTTCCTCCAACATAATTTGTTGAAAAGACTATACTTTGTCATTGAATTTTTGGTACATTTATCAAATAAATTCCCTGGATTATATATGTATTGGCATTATTTCTGTTCTAGTGATTGATTTGCTATCCTTATGCAAAAGTGGGATTGTTGTGAATACTGCAGCTTTGATCATTGCAAATCTGAGGTCAGGTAATGTAAGTCCTCCAGATTTGTTCTTCAAGACTGCTGTTTATATTATAGGTCCTTTGTGTTTCTATATCAATGTTAGAATAGGCATTTCAATTTATTTTTTAAAAAGTTGGCTGGGAATATGATTGAGATTGTGCTAAATTTATAGATGAATTAAGAGATCATTGATATCTTAATAATATTCAGCCTTCCAATTCATGAAAGTGGTATATATATTTACTTAGTTCCTATTCAATTTCTTTCAGCATGTCTTATAGTTTTTTTTTAATTACAGATATTTTACATCCTTTGTTAAATTTACTTTTAGGTACCTTATTCTTTTATGGTACTTAAAATGGATGCTTAAATCCTTAATTTATTTTCCATTGTTTTGCTAATAACATGTAGAAATATAATAATTTTTATATGACCTTGAATACTGCAACCTTGCTAAATTAACTTATTTCTAGTACTTATTTTGTGGAAAATTTAGGATATTTACATAAACAATCCTGTTGTCTGCAAACACAAAAAGATTTACTTCTTACTATCCAATCTTTATTCCTTTAATTTTTTTTTCTTGACTTACTGCACTGGCTAAGACCTCTAGTTCAATGTTGAATAAAAATTTGTGATTTTTTTATTCTGCACTTCCCTCATTCCTGATTATAGAAGGAAACATTTCACCATTTGTGGCAGTTTGAAGGTTTTGTGGACCCCAGAAATCCTGTTCATAAAGTTAATCCATTCCTGTGCATGTAAACCTATTGGAGGTGGGAACTTTTGATTAAATTACTTCAGTTAAGGGACTTTGATTAGATTGTGTGACCCAGGGTGGGTTTTAATCCTCTTACTGGAGTCCTTTATAAATAGAGGAATAAAAAAACCACAGACACAGAAAAAAGCTGCAGAGACAGAGAAAAATTCACAGAAGCTGAGAGATAAGATCATAGAAGCCAGAAGTAGAAAGCAACGAGGCATGGAGCAGAAAGTTGAGACCAAGATTGGCAGATGCCACCATTGTGCCATGCCAT
The DNA here is from genome assembly GCA_029593785.1 of Cabassous unicinctus. NCBI lineage: Eukaryota > Metazoa > Chordata > Mammalia > Cingulata > Chlamyphoridae > Cabassous > Cabassous unicinctus. The sequence goes on from JAQZBX010058290.1 coordinate 2,297, forward strand.
GTGAAAGGAATCCAGGACCACCAGCAGCCAGTGGGGAAAAAAGCTTCTCCTGATAAAACCTTGATTTGGACAGTTTCATAGCTTCAGAACTGTAAAGCTTATAAGTTAATAAATCCCACTGTAAAAGCCAACCCCATTTCTAGTATTGCTTCAGCAGCTTTTAGCGAGCTAAAACACCATTAAATGAGCTTTCCAAAGATGCATTTCATCAGCTTGAGGGATTTACTTTTTATTTCTAGTTTGTTCAAGTTATTTCTTAAGTGAATGTTGAATTTTGTCAAAGGCTTTTTTATGTCTATTGTAATTGTCTTTGTTTTCCTCTCCTTTTTAAATTAATATAGTGAATTACGTTAAATGATTTTAATGCTAGACCAAACTTGCATATCTGGAATAAACCCCTTATGGCCATGATGAATTATATTTTTAAAAATATTGCTGGATTTTTTGGTGAGGATGTTTGTATCTGTATTTATCTATTCTTGCTATGTCTTTTCAAGTTTTTCTTATTTATGCTGATCTCATAAAATGAGTTGGAAAGGATTTCTCATCCTGTTTTCTGAAAGAGTCTGTACAATATTAATATTGTTTCTTCAATAGATGTTTGACAAAAATGCCCCATGTAACCATATAAGTGAAGATTATTTTTACAACAAATTTGATTTCTTACATTCATATGGATGGTTTAGATTGACTTTTTTTTTTTTTTTTTGCTGGTTTTGGTAAACCTTGTTTTTCAAAGAATTTGTACATTTCGTACACCTTTTCAAATTTATTGCCATAACTGTTTTCATATTTCCTTACTATGATTTTTTTAGGTTGTGGATTCTGGAAGAATTTTAACTTTGTAATTTTGAATGTTTTCCTAATTCCCAATTATGAGTATGAATTACTTTTTAAAGCAGTTTTATTCACACACCATACAATCTATCCAACATGTACAATCAACAGCTATCAGTATAATCACAAAGGTTGTGCATTCATCACCACAATCAATTTTACAACATTTTCATTTCTCCAACAAGAAAAGCCCCATACCACTTATGCATCCCTATTACTGACACTTAGCATTGGTAGGGTCCTTTGTTACAATTGCTGGAAGAATAGGAATATGTAACTGTTCTCTACAATTCATAGCTTGCATTAAGTGCATTTTTACCCATATACCACCCTATTATTAACATCTTGTAATAGTGATGTACATTTCTTCTAACTCATGGAAGAACATTCTTATATTTATACTATAACCACACTCATCATCTGCAACATGGTTCCCTATGGTATACAGTCCCATGTATAACATGAGAAGTTCCATAGTCTTCCTTCTACTGAAATAAATGACCCTAAACTTCCCCTTTCAACAACAATCACATGCACATTTCAGCATTGTTAATTACACACATTAATGTGCTACCGTCACCACTATCCATTTCCAAACATTTACAATTGATCTTATTAAAAATTCTGCACATGGGGGCAGAGGTGGCTCAAGCCATTGGTTGCCTCCCTCCTAATGGGAGGTCCCGGGTTTGGTTCCTGATGCCTCCTGAAAATAAGAAGACCAGGAGACAGTGAGCGCAAACAATGAGGGGAGGAGGGGAATAAATAAATAAAAATAAATTTTTTTAAAAAATTCTGCACAAATTAAGCATTCTCTATCCTCATTCCATCTTCTGTTAACCTATGCTCTAGATATTAAATCCATGAATTTGCTCATTATAATTAGTTCATATTAGTGAGATCATACAATCTTTATCCTTTTGTGTCTGCCTTATTACACCCAACATTATGTCCTCAAAGTTCAGCTATGTTGTCAAATGCATCAAGACTTCATTTCTTCTTACACCTGAATAATATTCTATCATGTGTGTATACCACATTTTGTTTATCCATTTATCAGTTGATGTACACTTGGGTTGTTTCCATCTTTTGGAAATTGCAAATAATGCCACTATGAACATCACTGTGCAAATATACGTTCACATTCCTGCTTTCTGTTATTCTGAGTGCATGCCAAGTAGTGGGATTTCCAAATCATATGGCAGTTCTATAGTTAGCTTCTTGAGGAACTGCCTAACTGTCTTATATAATGACTGTACAATTCTACATTCCCAGCAGCAGTGAATAAATGTTCCTATCTCTTCACATCCTCTCCAACACTTGTTTTCTATATTTGAATAGTTTTCTGTTTTTTAATAGTGATCATTTTATTAGATATAAAATGATATCTCATTGTGGTTTTGATTTGCATTTTCCTAATAGCTGGTGATGCTGAGCATCATTTCATGTGCTTTTCAGCCATTCGTATTTCCTTTTTGGTAAAATGTTTCTTCAAGTTTTTTGCCCATTTCTTAATTGGGTTGTTTGTCAGTTGCAGGATTTATTTATATTTTTGGATATTAAATCCTTATCAGATATGTGGCTTCCAAATATTTTCTCCCATTGAGTATGCTGCCCTTTTACTCTCTTGATAAAGCCCTTTGAAGCACAAAAGTATTCAATTTTGAAGTGTTTCCATTTAGCTATTTTTTCTTTCATTGTTTTTGCTTTCAGTGTAAGGTTTAAGAAACTGCCATCTACCACAAGATCTTGAAGATGTGTTATTACATTTTCTTCTAGGAGTTTTATGGTCCTGGCTCTTATATTTATCTCTTTGATCCACTTGTTATTTTTTGTATAAGGTGTGAGATAGGGGTTCCTCTTTCATTCTTTTGTATATGTATATCCAGTTCTTCCAGCACCATTTATTGAATAGACTGTTCTGTCCCAGTTGAGTGATCTTGACAGCCTTGTCAAACATCAATTGACCATAGATTCTGTGGTCATTTAAGGTCTGTTTCTGAAAAGTTAACTCAATCCATGCAAGTACCATGCTGTTTTGATCACCATAGCTATGCAATATGCTTTAAAGTCAGACAGTGTGAGTCTTTCACCTTTGTCCTTCTTTTTCAAGATGTTTTTGGCTATTTGGGGCCCCTTACTCTTACAAATAAATTGGCTTTTCCATTTCTGAAAAGTAGGCTCTTGAAATTCTAATTGGGATTTTATTGAATCTGTAAATCAATTTGGATATAATTGGCATCTTAACCCTATTTAGTCTCCCAATCCACTTCTATGGAATGTCCTTCCATTTATTTAAGTCTTCATTGGTTTCTTTCAGCAAAATTTTGTAGTTTTCTAAATACAGGTCCTTTACATCCTTTGTTAAATTTATTACTAAATATTTTATTCTTTTAGTTGTCATTGTACATGGAATTTTTCCTTGATTTCTTCTTCAGATTGCTCATTAGTGGTGTATGAAACACTACTATTTTTTGTGTGTTGATATTGTATCCTGCCACTTTGCTGACTCATTTATTAGGTCTAGTAGTTTTGTTGTAGATTTTTTAGAACTTACTAAATATAAGATCATGTCATCTGCAAATAGTGAAAGTTTTACTTCTTGCTTTCCTGATTTAGATGCCTTTTATTTCTTTTTCTTGCTTAATTGCTCTAACTAGAACTTCTAGCATAGGGGTTCTTGATGTTTTTTTCCCATGGACCCCTTTGCCAGTCAGGTGAAAACCATGGACCCCTTACTAAGTCCACACTAAATTGTGTATTATTTAATAAATATATCACACCCATACTGACATATCCCCACAAGACTAATGTTTTACTGAATTTAAATTCAAGCTCCTGGACCCCTTGTTTAGAACCCCTGTTCTAGCACAATGTTGAATAATGGTGGTGACAGTGGGCATCCTTGTCTTGTTCCAGATCATAGAGGGAAAGCTTTCAGTCTTTCACAACTGAATATAATGTTAACCGTGGGTTTTTCATATATGCCTTTTATCATGTTAAGGGAATTTCTTACTATTCTTATCTTTTGAAGGGTTTTTATAAGAAAGGATGCTGGATTTTGTCAAATGCCTTTTCTGCATCTATCAAGATAATCTCCTTTGATTTGCTAATATGATGTAATACCTTAATTGATTTTCTTGTGTTAAACTACCCTTGCCTACCTGGGATAAAACTCATTTGATCATGTTGTATAATTCTTTAATGTGCTGTTGTATTCAATTTGCAAGCATTTTGATGAGGAGTTTTGCATTTAATTTCATTAGAGAGATTGGTCTGTAATTTTTTAATAGTAACTCTGTAATTTTTTAATAGCAATATCCTCATTTAGCTTTGGTATTAGGGTGATGTTGGCTTCATAGAATGTGTTAGGTAGTGTTTCCTCTTGGTTATTTGAGAATGTATGTACCCCAGAAAGTCATGTTCATAAAGCTGGCCCATTCCTCTGGGTATGAACCTATTATAGGTGGGACCTTTTGATTAAGTTACTTCAATTAAGGTGTGGCCCAGGGTGGGTCTTAATTCTCTTAATGGAGTCCTTTATAAACCAGATGAATACAGAGAGACAAAGAAATCCATAGAAGCAGAGAGAAACCATGGAACTAAGAATTTGAAAGCAAGAAAACTTGGGAGAAAAGGGAGTGACCAGAAGATGTCTCCATGTGCGTTTCCGTGTGAGGGAGTCTAGGATCACAGACAGCCTGTCTTCCAGAAGAAAGTATCATTTTGATGATGACTTGATTTGGACATTTTTTTCAGCCTCCAAGCTATAAGCTTATAAGCAATAAAGTCCTATTGTAAAAGCCAAGCCATTTCTGGTATATTGCTTTTGGCAGCCCAGCAGGCTAAAAAGCTCCTCTTCAACTTTTTGGAAGAGTTTGAGAAGGACTGGTATTAATTCCTCTTGAAATTGTTGGTAGAATTCGCCTGTGAAGCAATCTGGTCCTGGGCTTTTCTTTGTTGGGAGACTTTTAAATGACATATTCACTCTCTTTACTTGTGAGTATTTTGTTGAGGTCTTCTATTTATTCTAGGGTCTTGTAGGTTGTTCATGTGTTTCTGGGAAATTGTCCATTTCATCTAAATTGTCCAATTTCTTGGTTTACAGTAGCTCATAGTATCGTCTAATGATCTCTTTTATTTCTGTGGGGTCAGTAGTAATGTCTTCCCTCTCATTTTTAAATTTTTTTACTTGCATCCTCTATCTTTATTTCTTTGTCAGTCTAGCAAAGGGTTTGTCAATTTTATTGGTCATTGCAAAGAACCTACTTTTGGTTTTGTTGATTCTCTCTATTGCTTTTTGTTTTGTTTTGTTTTGTTTTTTTAAAGATTTATTTATTTATCCCCCCCTTGCTGCCTGTGCTTCACCGTGTCCATTCGCTGTGTGTTTCCTCCACATCTGCCCATCTCCCCCCTGCTGTGAGGTCCCGCTGTATCAGCCCACCTTGCCGCGCAGCCGGCCCGCTCTCACAAGGAAGCCCCGGGAAGCGAACCCAGGCCTCCCGCATGGCAAACGGGGGCTCCATCGACCGAGCCACACCCGCTTCCTGCCGTGAGGTCCTGCTGCATCAGCCCACTGCACCGCACGAGCCAGCCGGCCTGCCCTCACAAGGAGGCCCCGGGAAGTGAACCCGGGGACTCCCATATGGTAAACGGGAGCTCCATCCATTGAGCCACACCCGCTTCCCTCTCTCTATTGTTTTATTTGTTCTCAATTTATTTTTGCTATAATCTTTGTTATTTCTTTCCTTCTGTTTGCTTTGGGATTAGTAAAACACTGTCATTTGCTCATTGAACAAATGTCTCTTCAGTATCTACTACATCCAGGAGCTAAAGACATGGCAACAAGCCAGAGAAGCAAGGCCCTGCTCCCACAGAACCTACACCTGAGACATGGATGGCTAAGGAGTTGGGTGGGTGAGAAACTTGCACTGACGAAACAAGCACAGAGAGATACATTAGGGGACAAGGGCAGTGAGTTTGAGTTTGAAGGGCCTGTAGTTCACCAAGGCAGAAAAGCCATGCAAATGCTTGGGATTCACAGATCTGGAGTTCAGGGGGAGATCAACTGGCATGATCGATCTGAGAGACATCAGAGTATGGGCAGAATCAGCCACCAGAGTGGAATGATGGACCAGGAGAACACAGAGTTAGGAAAGATGCCCAAAGAGCAGCTGTGAGGAATCATGCATGTGGAAGGTGAGGCAAGAAGAGGCTCCACCCTAAAATAGCTGAAAAAGGCAGCCTCTGAGGAAAGGGTCTTGAGAAGCAGGTCTGGGTCAGATGCTGCATAGAGGCTCAGGGTGACCCTGTGAAAGGAGTTATTACTGTGGCAACAGCAGGCAGAAGTGGCATCTCCATGGCCATGTGAGCATATTGCAGTGGATGGAGGGGACAGAGAGAAAGAACAGGCAGCCTCTGCAAGAGATGTTCTCCTTGGCCTTGCTGTAGAGAAAACTTAGGATGAGGGCAGGTGACCCCCTAAAAACAAATCTAGGGGGAAAAGGTTTTCAAGGTGGAAAATGAAAGGAAAAAACAATGAAAGATATGTGGTTTTCAGAAAAAATTGGAGTAACTAGTGGTTAAGGAAATAAATGGACCTCCATCAATTAAACCATTTGACTCCTTCACTTTCTGGGAGCAGACTGGGTTCTAAGATAGTCATGCAAGGAAACATGAATCTGAAGTGAGTGTCATGTCATCTCTACAGAGAGCATCAGAATTCCAAAAAGGAAGAGCGGGCCAGCACTTATGCCCACATGGACCCAGGCCCAGCAGCTGTGCCTGGCCAAGTGGGGAAGTCCAACCAGACACTAGTCACAGAGTTCGTGCTGCAGGGCTTCTTGGAGCACCCCAAGCTGTGGATGCCCCTGCTCAGCTGCTTCCTCTCCTTCTACACTATGGCCCTTTTAGGCAACACTCTGATCATCACTGTTATCACGTGCAGCTCCAGCCTCCACAGCCCCATGTACTTCTTCCTGTCCAACCTGGCCACCATAGACATCGTCTGTACCTCCTCTGTGCTACCCAAGGTATTAGTGGGCTTTGGCCTTGAAGGAAAATGCCATCTCCTTCCAGGTATGCATGACCTAGCTCTTCTTCTTTGCCTGGGCTGCATCTTCTGAGCTGCTGCTGCTCACAGTCATGGCCTATGATTGGTATGTGGCCATCTTCAGGCCACTGCATTATGGGACTTTGATGAACCCACAGGTGTGTGCTTTGCTGGCTGTGGCAGTCTGAGCCATCTGTGCCCTGAATGCCTCCATCCACGCTGGTCTGATGGCATAGCTGTCTTTCTGTGGCCCCAATGTCATCACTCATTTCTTCTGTGAGATCCCCCCACTGTTGCTGCTCTCCTGCAGTCCCACCTACTTGAATAGCATCATGACTGTCTTGTCTGATGCTTTCTATGGTTTGATCTACTTCCTGCTCACCCGCATGTCCTATGGCTGTATCTTCAACAGCATTCTGCACATCCGCTCAGCTGAGGGCAAAAGGCAGTCCTTCTCCACCTACTCTTCCCACCTCATCATAGTCTCCATCTATTATTCAGCCATGTTCTGTGCCTACATCTGCCCAGCCTCAGGCTACAGCTCTGAGAGAAACAAAGAGGCTGGAGTGCTGTACGTGGCTCTGAGTCCCACCTTGAACCCGCTCATCTACACACTGAGGAACAAGGAGTTCAAGGCAGCCCTGGGGACTCTTTTACCATTTTGCAGACATTAAATGCCATTTTTCCACCCTGTGCTATCTCATGCTCATTTTATGAAGACCAGGTTTATATAAAAGAGACCTATATATCACAGTTTTAGCAAAATCATCCTCAGATGTAGATGCTGGCCAAGTTGACATGGCTTTGCTGGGTTGGTTGTTTAGCTGCAAATGCATGTATCTGATACACCAGTTCCCAGAACGGTGCTTCATTATGTGAGCACATAATAAATATTGGGTCTACAGAACCAGACTCAGGTCCTGAGGTGTGTTTTTCTTGCACTCTGAGAAACATGCCAGGCTCTGGGTGACCTCTCAGAAAACCCTAACTGCTAATATTTCCCCCTTGACCTCTCCTGATGCCATCTTAGCTATTATTACCACCTTCCTTCCTCTAACTGAAAGTGTTGACCAGAAGTACAAGTATCTTTGCCTCACTGGGTCCCCCAATACACTGCCTCTTCCCATCCACTTGCTCATAGGGGTCTATTTACCCAGAATCTCCCCTCCCACCAGTACATACTCAAAGCCAGTACACAGTCAAAGCCAGATCAAATTCCCCCTCCCCTCCCTAGTCTTATATCATCTTCCAAACCAAAAATAGCACCTCACTCTGCCCTCTGGAGTGCTGGTTACCAGGACCTTTGGTGGCCTATATCCCCAGGATGTTCACTTCAGGACCAGATCAGCAACACCTTCAGTGATAGGAAACCCTTCATGTGGGACATATCTCTGCCCTTTTCTGTCCATTGTGGAGTTCCTTTTCCTAAAGCACTTTTCCACTCTCATCTGGGGATGTGTCCAATGTCACCTCATTGCCCATCTCTATAGCTTGTCTACATAAAGTGACCCATGTATCCATGTTTAAATTTGTATCCCATTATTGACCAATACAAGCCCATGGATACAGCTGTGCCAGTTTCTTCATGAACCATTTTAAATATTTTTACCCACATTTCATAAAAGATGGGTTATCCAGCTCATGAAGTGTGATGTTTGGCTCCAGTAGTGGTCTGAGTTAGATGAGAAAGGTTTTGCAGTAGCTGGTTATGTTCAGTGTGGTGGGATAGGAGAGTAAGTCTGTAGTACAGGAGTTGCCAGTGTTGGATCCTAGAGTGAGGATTTTGGGTGGTGTATTGATTTCTAAAAGTTGCCAAAATTACCAAAATCGAGGTGGCTTTAAAACAACAGAAATTTATTCTCCACAGTTCTGGAAACTGGAATTCCAAAATCAAGGTATTGGCAGGGTCATGCTCCCTCTGAAGGCTCTAGGGGAGAATTCTTTATGGCCTGTTCCAGCTGTCAGTGGTGCCTGGCGATCCTTGACTAGTGGCAGTCTCACTCCAATCTTTGCCTCCATTATCACATGGCCATCTTCCCTGTGTCTCTCCTGTGTATCTGTGCCTCAAATTTCCCATCCTTTCTCTTATATAGAAACCAGCTATTGGTTAGGATGAGATCCTTGACTTCATTACATCAGCAAAGACTCTATTTCCAAATAAGATGAAATTCACAGGTTCCAGGGAGACATATTTCTTTGGGGAACACTATTCAACCCACCCACTAACCTCTTGACCCCCAAAATTCATGACTATCTCACATGCAAAATACATTCACCCCATCCCAACATCCCCCAAAATCGCAACCCATTACAGCATCAACTATAAGTACAAAATCTCATCTAAATATTATCAGCCCAAAAGTCCCAAACCTCATCACTTAAATCAAGTATGGGTGAGACTCTGGGTATGATCCATCCAGGGGCAAAGTTCCTTCCCATCTGTGGACTTGTGAAACTAGTAAACAAGTCAACTTCTTCAAAAGCACAATGGTACTACAGGCATGAAATAGACAGTCTCATTCCAAAAGGGATAGATTGGAAAAATTAAAGGGTTCACTAGTCTCAGATAATTTCAAAATTTTTCTTAGTTCCACTTGTTTCCTCCATTAATTATGCCAAAGTCTACAGAGGCCTTTCTCAGGTCCTCTTCTAGACTCAAGCTCACACAGTTAGCATCTCAGGGAGATGAAAGTTGACTAAGCTGGCAAGTTGCAAACTAGAGCTTTTAGGTCCAGTTCTCTTGTCCTCAACTGGTCTGTTTTAGTTCCCTAGGCTGCTTAAAGCAAACACCATGAATAGGGTTGACTTGAACAATGGGAACTTCTTAGCTTACAGTTTTGAGGCTGAGAAAATATCAAAATTAAGCATCATCAAAGTGATACTTTCTTCCCAAAGACTGGCTTCTGGCATTCTTGGCTCCTCTGCCACATGGCGGTGTCAGCAATTCTCTCCCTTCTCTTATTGGTTTTGTTGATTTCAGTTTCTTACTTCTCTCTCTCTCTCTCTCTCTCTCTTTCTCTCTCTCTCTCTCCCCCCCTCTCTCCCTCTCCCTCTCCCTCTCCCTCTTCCTCTCCCTCCTCCTCTCCCTCTCTCTCTCCTTCTCCCTCTCTCTCTTTACCTCTTCATTCCATTTATAAAGGACTCCAGTAAGAGGATTAAGACCCATGCTGAATGATATTCTCATCAAAAAGTCTTACAATGGATTTACAATGGATTAAATTTAAGAACATGCTTTTCCAGGTACATACAGCTTCAAACAACCATATTCTACTCTCTGGACTCCAAAAAGGCATGTTCTTTATACTTGCAAAATACATTAATTTTATCACAATATCACAATATCCTAAAAGCTTTAAGTCATTCAGTAATTCTTAGTACAAAGTCTCATCAAATTGGTTATGGGTGTGGTCTGTTCTGGGGCACAATTTTCCCTCTGTCTGTGGACCTGTGAAGCCTAGAGAACAAATTATCTGCTTCCAATATACAAAGTAAGGACAGACATAGGATAAACATTCCCATTCTAGAAAGGAGAAATTGGAAGGAAAACGGGTCACAGGGCCCAAACAATTCCAAAACCCTGCAGGGCTACTCCATTAGATTTCAAGGCCTGAGACTCACTTATGGAATGACTTTGTCCTCCATGCTTGACAAAGTGGCAGCCCCATCCCTTCCAAGTGCTTGCACAGTGGCCATGCTCTCCCTATACACTGGGGTGCTGCTCTCCCTGAAAACTACAGTTCAAGCATCGAGGCAATGGCTAGACTTTCCAAAAGCCCCAGGGCATCTGAGAAAGCTGGGGAGATAGCACTCTTCCTGAACAATGGCGTAGAAGGCCCACCCTCTCCAAGTGCCAGAGAAGACTGAACTTTTCAACACACTTGAGAGGCCTGCTCTCTTGACCCAAGAAAATGTCTTCAGTACAAACCTGAGCTTCCATGGTCCCGTCTTGACATGCATTTTCCTTCAATCTGTCCCTTTTAGTTCAGAGTGGCAGTGGCTCCATTCACACAGATCTTGCAAAAAAATAAAATTATTGGTTTTGCATGTAGTACCCAGGGATCCAAACCATCACACAGTAGGACTTTCCACAGATCCCTTCCAGATAACTGCACTTCCATTCCTGACTTCCACATAAATTGCTGACTGGACCAATGCTCAGGTAAAGCCTCACATGTGGCACTATTCTCTGGAAGTAGCTCTCCAGAAACTTGGAATTTTCCAAACCATCAATTTCTGGTTTCTTTGTGCCCAAGTTTAGTTCTTAGCTTGTCCCTTTCCTCTCACACTTTACTATAAGCTGCAAGAAGAAACTAATCTCCATTTTCCACATTTAGTTTGGAAATCTCTTTGGCTAAATATCCAAGCTCATCATTTTCAAATTCTGTCTTCCATCCAGCATCAAAATTCAATTTTGACAAATTCTCTGCCACTTTAAAACAAAGATCATCTCCCAGTTTCCAATAATACTTTCATCATTTTTCATCTAAGGCTTCATTGGAGGTATATTTAACACCATATTTCTACCAACAGTCTCTTCAGAGCAATCTGGGCCTTTTCTATCAAGCACCTCACATTTCTTCCAGCCTCTACCCATTACCCAATATCAAAGTTGTTTCCACATTTTTGGTATTTACGACAGCATCACTCCACTCTCCTCGTACCAAAATCTGTATTAGTTTCCTAGACCACGTAAAGCAAATATCATGAAATAGTTTGGCTTGAAAAACCACAAGTCTTTTCAGGCTTCACTGGGAACTGCTCCTGAAAATTTTCTCTTCTCTGTACCAGCTGTGGCTGGGTCAGCCTGATCACTTCTGTAGGTAAAGATTTGGTTTTGCTTTAAATCACAGAAATCTCAGTAACCATGGCTTAAACTACATGGGAATTTATTTTTCTCTCACATAAAGGAAGTCAGGAAGTAGGAAGTCCAACACTAATGGGATGGCCCCATGAGGAGCCTTCTAGCCAGTCTTCTACATTGTTCTGCTCCTTTCCCTCAGAGTATAGAGCCTGTCACAACCATCTTACAGAAAGGAAGAAGGAGTGACAAGGGAATGGGGCATGCTCCAGCTCATTCTGACTTCATTATCTTCTACTGACATCTCCTTAGCTAGACTGAGCACATTACAGCCTTGATGGAAGGAAAAATATTGAGAGGACAGAAGAGGTTGACATCACTGGAAGAGCACAGCCGGTTGCAGGTTGAAGGGCTATGGTTAGAGTTTACAATTTAGAAATGGGTGTCAGTGTTAGTGCTGGCTATAGGGTGAAAATGTGGCTTTAAGCTCGTGTCTACTGACTTTAAGAAACACCAAATATTGGCTGTGGGTGTGTATGAGGTGAGACTATGAAGTGTAGCAATGTCCTTCTCACCTAAGCTGCTGGGAAGTAGATCTCAGCTCTGTTAAGAAGATCAGAGCCTCAGACAGAATGTGGCCACCATCTAATGGCCAACTGATGATGGTGGCACAATTTTAAAATATCCAACCTTGGGTACAGGCAAAATCCCTGCCTTCATGAAGCTCTTCTCAAGTGGACGTGAAGGAACCTAGGTGAGCATCTGTAGTAACACCCCAGAAAGTGCACAATGTTCCCACTGTCTTCCCAGAGATGCTTACATGATTTTTATTCTTGCCAAATGCAGCTGCCATTTTGTATTTTTTTTTACCATCTTGTTCAAAGGAGCAAGAAGACACAGCCAGTGCATTATTAGAAAAAAAATCTTATTCTTAAACACACATTGATACAAAATCCAGAGGATGGTACAAGACAGCCCTTTGTTTTCACAGCAATTCATCTTTGTTTTCACAGCAATTCATCCCACCCACTCCCATGAGGCACCCAGACAGGCATCAGGATCTTCTTCTCTGAACCCCTCTGTCCTCTTCTCCAGTGCCTTGGGTCTACACACCTCTCTGCCTTTCCACACCCCATCTACTCTACATTCTGGGGAATGGTCTCTCAATCAATGAGCTTCATACTCTTTTCCCCCTTGATGGAGTCATAAAGAGGCTTCAGGTTCCCTTGCCTTTGAATAAATGTATTCAAGCAAATAAAACTATCTTTGAGAGTGTGGGCTGATCCATTTTTCATTTCCACAGTTACTTTTATTCTTACCCTTTTCCCATTCAGCTAGCAACATCCCATTCAGGATGTCTTATAGGAATTAGTCATTACAAAACAAACAAAATTTTTAAAAGTATCAGTACTCAGCTTTGAGCTTGAAATAAAATTCAGAAACACATATCCTCACCAATATATTGAGGCTGAAGGTTGTGAGACCAAAGATAAGTCCCCAAGAGTCAGGACATGAGGCTGAGGACAAGGCAGGAGCAATGATGATGTGGGATAATTTCCCCCTGCCCTAGAGAAGACAAGAATCTTTTGAGCTGGAGAAGGGCAGCATAAATGGGGAAGCACAAGCATTAGAGGATTTTGAGGGGTCCTTAGAGAGCCTGTGTCCTGCTGACACATTCATGCCCTGAGACATGTGAAGTTTGGGGAAATCCATGATATACCCTGAGAGAGGGGCAGCCCCATGGATTCTCCCCACAACACCCAGCAAGGGTAGCCGAGTGGAAGAGGCAATGGGCATGACCATGCCAAGGACACCCAGCAGGCTCTCCAAGAATTTAGACATTTCCATGGAGGAGGCCAAAAATAACAGAGGGAACTGCAGCACCTAAGAGGTGTCATGGCTGAGTTAAGGTGTTCACGTGTGGATATCAGGCTGAACCACTCATCCAAGACCAAGTGGGAAGTCAATGTTAGCAGGGGCTTGCTGAAAGAACACCATTTCCAGCAGGTTTCCTTATTTGCAGATACCAGCTGGGGCACAGTGCCCTACCTTGCTCTCCCATGCCTCTATGCTACAGGACCACCACCCCCCTGAGAAGGGGGGAGAGTGGACTTGACTAAAGCTCCCCTGGGGCAGAACACTGGTGCTACACAAAATGGGATTTATTATAGAAATAAGGTTCGGTGATGCATAAAATGAACAAAGTTACAGTTCTTGCTCACTTGGATTCAGAATAAAATGTTATAGATGCTGCATTAATATTGATTGTCTCTTATGAAGGTATTTAATGGTAAACAATCACTGCCTCTTTCTCCCTTATTTCCAAAGACCCCCTCCCAGGAGGTGTGTGAAGGAGGAGTCTCTGTCTTGCCTCCAAGTCACAGATGAAGAACTCAGTGGACCAAGGCATGCCCATCCAGTCCCAGACCCTACCAAAACCTTACTCTTTCCCAACTTTGAAAGGGCCCTTCTGACACCACAGAACAGGGATGCCCCTGGGCTGCCTTATATGTGAACAGGGACCCACAGTTGTGATCTCTCTTCTCTGATAACATAGACCAGCCTATTTATATCACTCAGCTTGTAGCCTATTGAAACCCTTCCCAAAGAAAATGATGAAGGCTTTCTGATCCTGGGGATGGACTCTGACATACAAGCAAAAATGTTCTATTTCTGCCAGAATATTGATTGCCTCTATCTCATGGTCTGGTTCTAAAGACAAAAATGTCATTACTTATGAAATCCAGAGATTTTATGATCTGAATTATTTCTTAAAGTCTACCTAAAAGGGTATATCTTCTTCTAGAGAATGCAAATTCCCAAGCAAAACAATAGTGTCTCACTGTTTATTTTATATAGTTTCAAAATAAAAACATTAATAAAGTATATTTTAAATTCTAAATTCGTACAACTTAAAAATCAGTGAAACTAAGTATTTACTATAACTCAAATATAAAAATTAGAGATCATTTTAAGAGAGATCATAAGACGATACTATGAACAACTTTACGCCAAAAAACTATACAATGTAGATGAGATGGACAAATTCCAAGAAACATATGAACCACCTGCACTGATGCTAGAAGAAATAGAAGACCTCAACAAACCAATCACAAGTGAAGAGATTGAAACAGTCATCAAAAACCTCCCAAAGATGAAAAGATCAGGACCAGATGATCTCACACATGAATTCTACCAATCATTCAAAGATGACCTAATCTCAATCTTACTCAAGCTCTTCCAAAAAACTGAACAGGAAAGAATGCTACCAAACTCATTCTATGAAACCAATAACATCCTAATACCAAAACCAGATAAAGATCCTACAAAAAAAATTACAGAACAATATCCTTAATGAATACAGATGCAAAAATCCTCAACAAAATGCTTACAAACCAAATCCAAAGCACATTAAAAGACTTATACACCACAACAAGTGGGTTTTATCACAGGTATGAAAGGGTGGTTCAATGCAAAAAATCAATTAGTGTAATAAAACACATAGATAAATTGAAGAAGAAAAATCACATGATCCTCTCGATTAATGCAGTAAAGGCATTTGACAAAATATAGCACCCTTTCCTGATTAAAAAAAAAATGCATAGGAATAGAAGGAAGCTTTCTCAACATGGTAAAGTGCATATATAAAAAAACTACAGCTAGCATTGTACTCAATGGTGAAATACTGGGAGGCGGGAGTGGCTCAGTCGATAGAGCCCCCGTTTATCATGTGTGAGGCCCCGGATTCGCTTCCCGGGGCCTCCTTGTGAGGGCAGGCCAGCCCGCGC
>JAQZBX010058291.1:0-17775 GCA_029593785.1 Cabassous unicinctus
AATAGAAGTACATTTTCTGTCTAGGAGAAAAAGACACTGGTATCTTTTCTGCTTTGCTTGATAGTATTCAATAGGAGACTTTTATTTTCAGATGATTTTTATATTATTTTAATTTTAACTGTGCTGTCATTCATGGAACAGCTGCTCTGCTTTTCTGTCAGAGATGTCAAGGGATCTTTAATATCTCATTTACGTGTGGAATTTAAAAAGAATAAAGTTTTATTCCTTTCTGACTGAATGATTTGTACAATGAAAAAAGGTATCATAAAAACTTCAGAAGACAAAGGAAATTAAAAAAAATCTAAGAAGAGTATACATCAGATAAGAATTTATGCTATGAGAAAATTTCTAATTAATTAGAAAGGAATATATTTTTCAATAAATGGAGTAGATCCAACTAGCTCCACCTTAAACTAAAATAATTTCAAGACCAATTAAAGATGTAAATGTAAAAAGAACCACCTAAAAGCAAAGACGGAAACCATAACAAAAACAATTGAAAGATTTAATTATATAATTTAATCAACACTAAGCACAAATTTAAAAGGCAATCTACCCGGGTTGACATATTTTAGAAAGCATTCTTATAATCAATAAGAATAAGATAATTTCCCAAACTCTGCATAGAAAAATAAAAAACATTAATCAAAAAAACGCAATTAAACCAGGAAGGAGATGGAAAAAAAATGTTCAAATTTATTAATAAATATTCAACTTTACTAGCTAAATGAATTAAGAAAAAAAAAAAAAAGATACTCTCATTCATCTATAAAATGGCAAACACCGAAAATGTTAATAGCCACTGTTGGAAATAGTCAGGTAAAATGGACTCTTGTCAATACTGGAGGGGATTACAAGTGGAATCTTTCTGGAGCTCCAATGTAAGTTGTGAAGGCTGGGTGAGTGGGCTCTGAAGGCCGGCCTCCTGGGCTTAAATGCTGTGCGCCACTTACCAACAGTGGGACAGTTACTCAGCATCTGTGTAAGTCTTTTCTCTTCATCATCTGGCTTTAAACCCACAACCTTCTGACACCTCCTTCATCTCTTTTCCCCACATTTAGTAAGATGACAGATTGTTTAGGCTGTTCTTTAAAAAACCTTCCTCAAATATGTTCTTTCCATTCCACCATCATCATCCTTAGACAATTACAAAACACATTAGCAGTCTATCTCTTATACATCATCTCAATCACCTCTCATTCACACAGACCAAAGAATAAAGTGAAAGCTCCAAAGCTTGATCTTAAAAACCTTCCACAATCTGATCCCAATCTACATTTTTTTGCTATTCAGCATTTTATTGGAGATCACAAAGTAAAATAAGAAAACAAAATTAAAGGCATAAGGATTAGAAAAGAAAAAACAAAACTGTTATTTTAAGATGATATGACTGTCTACATAGAAAACCTCAAAAATCTGAAAATTATTAACAAATATGCTAATTTAGAAAGGCAGCTGGATATAGTATCAATATACAAAAGTGAACATATTTCTGCATGCCACTATGAAACAATTAATAAACATGAGTTTTTAAAATACCATTTTCCCACATTTCTACATTTTTAGGACCATTTCATAACACTTGCATACTTCACCTATCCATTAATTCAACAAAAAGCAATCTTTTTCTATATATACCTTGCTCTTTCCTATCCAATTACCTTGCCTTATGTTCATCTTAACGTCTAGAATACTCTCTCTCCCGCCTCTGTAGAAACAAAATTTAACCAATTCTTCTCTCCTAACTCAAATATCACCCCATAGAGAAATCATTTTTCAGTCCTCTTAACTCTAATTGTATTAATCTTAGGAGTAAAAAGCTTCACTCCACTACTAAATAGAAGTTAGCTGGAAATCACGGAGTATGCTTTGCCAATATCTATATAGACCACTGTCTTGAATAGTGAAGATGTAGGATTATTTATTGAATTAATGGATTTCAGACAGATTCTGACTCTTCCTCTTAGTAATGTAGAGGGTTCTGGGTTTTCTTTTTCTTGGGGGGAGTGGATTTTGTGGGGTATTTTTGTTTGTTTTATAACCAGTGTACCTTCTTCAAATGAAATTTGATGCAGAGGAGTCCAAAGTAACAAACTAGTATCCAGAGTAGGGTCTCCAGAATCAAAATCTACACCATACGCTCCAACAAAAACCCTCTCAAAGGGGCTTCACTAGGTACAGGATGAAAACCATTAATACTATTCATTTAGATTCTAACATACAGCACCCCTCAACCAAAGCATAGTCCTTTACATATCACTGTGTAATTATATTTTGCTTTCTATATTTTTTAAGTACATAATTTTTTCAACAAGTTGAAAATTTTAGATAAATTAAAAAAAAAAAAAAACTCATCTCACATTTCACAAAAGAGAGTACACACAAAGAGAAATAATTTCCTAGAGGCCAAAGTCAGATAGCATCAAAGCTGAAACTTTAAATGAGGGTTGTTTCAAAAATAACATTTCTGGGAGTGGATGTGGCTCAAGCAGTTGGGCGCCTGCCTCCCACATGGGAGGTCCCAGGTTTTGTTCCCAGTGCCTCCTAAAGAAGACGAGCATACGCCGCAACAATGAGCAGATGAGCACACACAACGAGCAGACGCCGCAATAAGCAGGGAATGGATGTGGCTCAAGTGGCTGGACTCTCACCTCCCACATGGGAGGTCCCAGGTTTGGTTCACGGTGCCTCCTAAAGAAGACACAGCGAGCAGAGAACGAGCAGATAGACAAGGGAGCCATCTCAGGGCAGGCGAGATAAAATTAATAAAAATTTTCTTTAAATTTAAAAATAAAAAAATAACACTTCCAGTTCTAATATATCTGTGAAGAAGACATACCATGTCACTTTGCAACAGATTCACAGTTTTCTTTTCCTGAGTGTGTAAGTACAGTTTGTTGGTATTGCTTAGGCTACACATGCTGGTATATTGGTAACAGATAAAGCCTAGAGTTAGACTGACAATTTCTGACATGACTGAAACAATAGTTATAATTCACACAGATCACAGAAAAACTAAATATACATAGGTGAGTATATTCAGTAGCTGGTTTGGTGCCTTGTATATTGCAGGTACTCAATAATGATTGGTTGAATGCATGAGTGAATGAATATTAATGAAAATTTAATGTTTTTATATATAAATACCTGATAGATTCAGTATCTATGTGCACAGGTGCTATTCTCTCCAGGAGAAACTTGATCATTTCTAGGAAAGGATTTGTAGGCTGTTTAGGGTTGCCCAACTTCTTAGTTATTTCACGCTGTAAGGTAGATTTTTAAAATATTAAAAAAGTACATTTAAACAACTCATTAAATTAAAAATTTAATAAACTAAAATAATTAAAACTATTAATACTGATGCTGGAATAAACAAATCAATAGGAACTGAACACATCAAAAAAAAAAAAAGATTAGCCTATGAATTTAGCATATTAGAAAGAGAACACTTCAAGTAAATAGAAAAAAGGACAGATTATTTGATAAATTATATTGAAAAAACTAGACATTTGGAATAAAAACAAAGCAACATCCTTATGTCATACTTTATACCAAAAATGTTTCAAAAGTATAAAAACAAATGGAAAACAATAAAACCAAGCACCAGTAAACAGACAGTCTTCAACAAACAAAATTTTAAGGGGAACTTGTTGAAATACAGATTCCTGGACTTCACCACAAAGATTCTGATTTAGTCGATCTGGGTAGGGTTGGGTCACAAATCATCTTTTTTTAAAAGAGCAGCACAGATCCATGGGCAACAGATTAAGAAACATTGATATTACTAAATATTTTCATTATTTACAAAAGATCAGAATTTCTAGGCATGGCACCAAAGACAAAAATTCAGAGAAGACAGATAGATAAAAATAGAAACTATCGTATTTCAAAAAAACAAAATCAAAGAACAAACTACAACTGACAGAAAACTATATGCACCTTAATTGACAATGCCACATGACAAACTCTATCAATAAGATAAAGACAAATCCAATTCCATAAAAATAGGCAAAGATTATAAACACACAATTCACCAAAAAATATGAATGGCCAATAAACCCAGGGAGGAAAAAAAAATGTTCAGATGACTAATAAATAAGCAATACAAATCTTATCAAAATAACTATTTTTGATTTGTTTAGTAGACTTTTGCTTGTTTCCAGCATATATGAAACTGGCCAATATTGTTATATGTGAGAAAATGGTCACTACTCTCATCAATGGTGATGAGTTTAAAACTACTTAGAATTCTAGAGAGCAATGTGGTAAAACTTACTTTAAAGACCTGAAACCAGGACTTTAAATGCATGCAATTGTACTTCTAGGCATTTATCCAAAAGAAATAATCAAGACTATATACAAATATTTAGCTATGAAGATATTAATTGCAGTGTTCTTTACATTAATAAAAAACTGGAAAAATACCTACATGTCTAACTTAAGTCAAGTATTCAATAAATTATGGTATACATATTCAATGGTATGCTATATAGCTATTAAATATAATATTGTAAAAGACTAATGAAAATGAAGTAAAATATACAAAAGTAAATGTGCAATATAATCTCATTTTGGAAAGAAACACTCGATATATCAACAGTGGGAATACAGGTTATCTGTAATATTACTTTCATGATAGTTTCTAAATTTTTCATAATGAATATATATTATTGATAAAAGGTGAAAGGGAAAAAAAGGATTTTGAGGTTTTTTAAAAACATTAGCTCTTAATTTCTGTCCTTACCACACAACCTTCAGCCTGCTTGCAAGAGCATGTTGGACTAACAAGTACTTCTAACTGTTTCCTTATTTTCTCATCATCTTCTAAAACCTGCGTGAATTTCTTCATGAAATCCTGAGCCTTACCAGGATCTGGCAAATTTCCTTAAAATAAATTAAAATTCAATTATAAAAAAAAATAAACATTTTTCATTCCTTCTACTACCCTGATTAATAATCCTAACCTACAAATTCAGTTTAGTTTAATGAAACAATAAATGGTGAAGCATCTTCAATAATCAATTTTTACATGTAAAAATCTGCTTTCTAGAAACCTAAAATGAGATCATTTGAAGGACATCAATGTTGAAAAGACTGAATTAACTGTTTCTAAATAACTCCTTATGAAATTTAAGATCATCAAATGTCAACCTGAACAATACCAATGTCATTACTGACTCCTCGAGCTTGCTATACACATTGTTCTCTTACATAATTCATAAAGAGATCTATGAGTAAGTTTCACCCTGGGAAAAAAAACTTATCTTGTGTTGTGTTGTTTATTGTTAAACCAATCCAGAGATAATTCATATATACATTCATGCTATTCAGTCACCTAACACTGACTCAAACTGAGCAACCTGTTCCAGACCTTACTGTGCAAGGATGAGCCTCTGCAGAAAAAAGTGTGATTTTTATGCTACTTTCTTATTGTGTCTATATATCAAAAAAAAAAATTATGGGAGCTAATAAAATTTTGATCCTAGTGTCTTTGCTTTGCCTACTTAACTTAGAGAACCAGGCTAGGATACCTCTAATAATAGAAATAGTAATACAGAACTTGGGACTGTAAAAATAGTATAAATTAAACTGACTCTTAAAATATGAATACAGTAAATGCACTCTAAGTTCACTATACAACTCTGGAATTCTATTTTACAGCATGGCTACAGCAATCAATCAATGAATGCAGCAAGAATAAATTAATCCTTCTAAATATCTGACTGTATGACTGCAGCAGTTTGGCATTATTTATGAATTCCAAAAATAGATATTGGATTATGTTTGTGAACTAGTCTTTTCCTCTGGGCATATTAGATTATATTGGATTCAGAGGTTTTGCTTTTACTTGATTAAATAATGATTAAGGCTTTGATTGGGCCACGTCAGTAGGACGCTGAGGTCCGTCCCCCCCTTGGTGGGTGGGGACTCACAGAGAAACTGTACCACAGAGAAGGGAGCGTTGGAGTTTTTGAGCTGGAGCCCCAGGAAGTAAACACACAGAGGAGCTTGTTCATGAGGAAGGAGATAAGGCCCCAGGAAAAGAGACTAGCTGTTCACCTGACAGTTCACAGCTGTCCTTGTGAGAGAACAAAGCAGCTGAGTCTGGAGAGAATTGAGCCCTGGGGAGAGACAAAGCCTAGAGAGCCTGACCATGGGGCATTAAGAGGAAGAGGAAGGCTGAATGTCGGCAGCTGTCTTGCTCTAACACGTGGCAACAGACTTTGGTGAGGGAAGTAATTTATGCTTTATGGCCTGGTAACTGTAAGCTTCTACCCCAATAAATACCCTTTATAAAAACCAATGGATTTCTGGTATTTTGCATCAGCATCCCTGTGGCAGACTAATACAATGACCTTTTCACATTTCTAAAATATGAAAAGCCTATTGTAAAGAAAGAGGACTACAGTGGCATAACAGGTGAGCACAGTCACTTACAGAAGAAAAACTAAATGCTTACAAATAAGTTAACCTGAGGGCAAGGTGGAAAACTGCTAGCGCAGCACTTTCCAACCTGTTCCAAGGATCACTAGCAGTTCACTATATCTTTAACAGAGTTCAGGAAGAAGGGTACCATTTTCAAAGAATTTTGGAAAATGCTACATTTTATAGGCCCTCTTTGAAATTCCAAATAGACAGACATCATATTAAAAACTATAATAAGACCTACTGGTTAAGACACAAAAACAAGAGAGAGGGAAAGAAAGGAGTGAGGGAGAACAGGAACAAAAACTTTAATAAGCGTTCTATAATCTTACATGACCCTGGAATCTTTAATCTTGCATTCTATAATCTTACATGACCCTGGAATCCTTTTTCCTCCCACTAACACTGATACCTGTAGGACAGCAGCATTTCTCACAACAGAGTTTACAAAATACTAAACTTGCTAGAAGAAAACGGTTAGGGGAAAAATAACAGGAAGAGAACAGGAGATGACCTTCTTTAGGGGATAGTACCCAGAGGCAAACTACTGAGGAGAAAGAAACAAAAGCGCAATAGCACAAAGTTATTCCAAGGGACCGAAAACTAGTTTAACTTCCCAGGACTAAAAGACCTATTTTGCCTCAAAGTCCTCCTCATGCTACAACTACTATAACTTGACTCAAAACCCACCAGGTTAGGTTCCTGCTTCTGTGCTGCATCTTAGCTGAGCTTCTGCACGCCTCTTGAGATTCTAGTAACATCTCCTAAGCTCGCTTAAGCTTCTCTGTTACCACCAAGAGGAAGTTCAGGAGAAGCATTCCCCCAGGACTCCTACCCAAACACTACCACAGTAACCTCCAAGAAGGGCAGAAAGGCAAATAACCTGGAAAGCAGCTACTTTCCCTACTCCTGCACCAAACAAAGGAAATCTGGCACACAACCCTTTTGTATGTTCTGCTAAATGTAATTAAACACTATTTGAAATTGCCTGAAGAAAAAAAACACATTAATATTTTTTCGAAGAAGCTCTTTTGTAGTTATGAGACACATCTTCCACTCTAAATGTTGGCTCAATGTAAAATAAGCTTCAGATAGTTTCACATTAGAGGAGGTGACATCAAAGTATAGATTCTGTTTTAACAGTAAGCTTATGTCATGATCTCACTTATTCCCAGAATTTATGTAATAAATCTTTTCTCCATCTCTTGCTTATAGTAAACACTGAAGAATATGAAAAAGTCCGTGAAGCATGCAATATGAACGGAAATTGGAAAATAAGGGAAGCTGAGGATAGGTTGTCTGTTGAAATTCAATCAAAAACACCTTAATCATTTCCTATATTATCATAGCCTAAACTGGAACTATGGAAACACTTATCAGAATGAATCCCTTCAATTAAATCTTACATTTTCCATGGCATATTCAAAATAACTTACTTGTAATAACCATCACCTTTGAAAATATGGCCTTGACACTGGCATCTGTCTGTAAATCACAAACAAAAAAAGATCAAAATTAAAATTCCCAAACAAGTATCTACATTACATTTTTCAGCAAATTAGATAAGCATAGCCTTCTCTCCAGAGCCTGGACAACCACTGTTGCGCCCAGCTTATTTAGCTGTTTTTAAACTCCAGGTGAACAGGACAGGAGGTGGAGAACACCTGCTCCCCTGTCATCGCTGCTTACCTCACCTTATTTTGTTAGCACCAAAGGAAAAAGAACAGACTCCTGCACTAACATTTTGGGGCAGGCAGATGTTTTATTTTTCTTCAGCACTGAAAGAACAGGACAACTAAGTTAAGAAACAGAACAAAACATCCAGGAGATGTTGGTTTTCAAGTTTTTTGGCCATGTCTCAAACACAAAGCTGTCACTAAATGTACAATTCTGGTTGACCTGAGATGCTTCTATCTTTTTAAATCCTAAGCATTATGAGGCATAATCATGAAGCTTAGGGGGAGGACACTTGAGAAAGACAAATAAAAAGATGCCATCGAGATATTCTGTGTGAAATGCTGAGCTCAGCAAGCATGGGTGTGGAGGGAAATGAATGCTGAATGAATGACTGCAATGCACCTATGTAGAAGCTTCCTACGAGGAAGGGAGAGGCAGCCCATAGGAGTATAAGAATTTGGAATTTAAAGTATTTGAGCTCTGTCCAGAAAACATACAATTTCTGTTGTTTTGTTTTGGAGAAACGGGTGGTGCCGAGCTTTCAAGAAGCTGTCTAACATGAAAAACAATAGGAGAAATAGCACCAACAAAAGTAAAGTACTGGAAATTACAAAGTCACCTTTGAGTGACACTGAGCAAATCAATTTAATAAAATGAAGTAGAAGGGCTACGTTTCTGAGCTAAGAATAAAAATTATTTTAATCAGACCAAGTAATGAAGACGACAAAATGCATGTACTGATTATTAAGTATGTAAGAGTCTTCCTGGTAAAATAGAAGGAAATATAAACACACAGAAGTTAAACCTAGCTTTGTTTTGTTTTGTTTTTTTTCTCATTTCAACTCTACAATGTCTACAATTCTTGGTATAAAGCGAACATTATGTAATCAGAGAATCAAATAAATCAAATTAATTCTTCTCCAACTAGAATGCCAGTTTTGGGTACTATCTTCCTCCATTGTTTTCTCTTCAATCCCATCACACATGAATGAGAATTCCCTCTTTACTGGGGATAACTTGACAATTATTTTAGGCCAACCAAAAGGAAAACTCCACAGAGTAGAATGGGAATGAACATTCTAATTGAATTAAGACTGCATTTTTTGGTTTCACTTAACACTGAGCAGGAAAGTCCTGAGTTCTAAGTTTTTATCAACAGGCAAAAAGCAGCAGCTCTCATTAAATACTAAAAGGTCAATGAAAGTCAAAAACAAACTTATATTTGATTACATCATACACATTATGTTTGATCAACAAACAACTTACATAATTAACATAACTCCCTGGCTGCTATGGTGACTACAATAGTGTCTAAAATCAGGAATAATATTATTATACACATACATATAAGAACTTCTCATTTTTAATTAACACTTTTGCATCTTGAGCCAGAAGAAGTAAATTAAAATATGGCTCCAGATGGCAGAGAGGTAACTTATCCAGAGCTTACTGACTGAAACTCATGCAGATGAAGGTTCCTAATCCTAACTGAAGTGGAGTTTTCCCATTTCCTCCCTTGGCAGAGAGAGAAAATAGCAGAATCACTAAAATTAATTTAGTATCACTTATTATAAGGAAAACTTATTGTAGCAGGTTCAACATGCTCGATAATCATGGGGAAAAAGTGTAGCTATGTTCAATAAACCGTAAGCAAAGAGGTTACTGTCTCCTCATAAAACAAAAGTACTACTCAATTGTAAGCTTAAGAAAGCAAACAAGTAAAATGGGACGTTTTGTACTTGTCATTTGGATCTTTAAAAAAAAAATAGCAAGAGAGGCACTATAAACCGGCGGAACCACGGGTGCTGCATTGATTCTTGGGGCAAACGGCCAGTCATGCCTAGGGAAACTGAGTTTTCTCTTCTTAGATAAGCAGTGCTCCTCTATCAACCCCATCCCGTGGACAGGGGTGTACGTACTGGAGTAGGCAGGGAACACTATGGACTGAAAAAGACATGAAGGAGAACACTATAGGGTTTTCCCTGAAATGTGATTTAAAATGACCAAGCATTCTGCTTTTTAATCAATTATACCTTTTATAAGTCTACATATGGCATTTTCAAAGAAAAAAAAACAAAACAAACCTAAGCTCTTCCTAAATGTCCAAGTGATGAATATCACCATTAAATTATGAGCAATGAAATATTAAGTTAAAACAAAAAGATACCAAACTATAATTATATGATTATTCAAACTTTTTAAATCCACAAGACTATAAAGACGATGGTAACATTGTTGTGTGGCAAGATAAAGTATAATTTTATTCCCTACAATTTCTCTGCTTTCAGTAATGCTGAGTGATTGTTTGTTTTTTTAATTTTAAAGTTATAAAAATATCTTTGAGTACAAAGAAGCACATTCTCTTCCTGTTGTTTGTCACCTTTTGTACATATAATAAACATTTAAACTTTTCCTATGTAATATGTTTCTTAAAAATTACAAAGTTTTCTAAATTAGGGATCACAGGTCCTAGAGCCATAAGTGCTCCACATAGAACAGCAGTTCAATACATAGCAGCAACAGAAACGGTGAACAACAGGAAGTAATAAATAAATAAAACACATGTGCTTTACAAAACTCAATATCAAAGTAAAAATTTTCTTTAAAATTTAACTTACTTTGGGTTGCTTAATTAAGTCAAGCAAATCCTTCACTTGATGCCGGAGTAGATTTTGACATTTCCACATTTCATTCAATGCTCTGAAACAAACAAACAGATAAATTTAAATAACAAAGCAGGAAGAAAATTCTCTCAGACATTCCTACCAAATAATTTAAAAAGAAATAGCTCAGATTACAAAAGATGACAGAGATGAGGTGAAACTCACAAGACTAAGTGATCGATGAAGTGTGGAGGGAAAGAGAGGACCCAACTATAACAGGTCATACCACTTGGAGACAGGGCAGGAAGCTGTTTTGCTTTGCACAAAAATGGGGAAGACCTGCCATCAACAGGAGCATGTTCGTAGGCTAAGCAGCAGGAATTAACTGGACAGAGAGTTACAAACTTGGGAAGGAAAGTAATTGATGGAGTATGGTCCAGTAGTAGGCAGGATGAAAGGGAATCTAACACACAAGCAGAAGAGTTAGCCACGAGGGAATGGGGATACTTTTCACTAAAACATAAATTTTATTACATTTAAATTTTAAACTGTCTGGAATTATTTTTGTATGAATGAATATTCTTTTTATATGGCAAAAATCTCAATGTCCTCTTAAAAGTTGTACTGTTCTCAGGAAGAAATTTAAATATAAGAATAAATTATACAGGTTCTTAAAAACATCTGTAAATCATAGAGGAGAGAGAGCAGTTAATTTTATTAAAATACTGAGTTACAGACTATCAGAACCACACATATTTTAAAGGTTATAAAGGAAATTTTCTAAAACCAAATAATATTTTTCATTATTTTCTGCTTTCAATCAATATTATTAGTATTCAAGAAAATGAAAATAAAGGTGATAAATTTTTAATGCAGAAGATTAGCAAAAATTAAGGTGTCTCATAATATTTAGGAGGATGTGGAAACACATACAACACTGACAGGAATATAAACTAGTACAAGCATATTGGATTGAACAGTTGGGTGGTAGATTGATAGATGTTATTTTATTATGCTTCATAACTTCTGTACATGTGACATCTTTCTTTGTATTAAATATTACATAAAAACTTAAATGTCTCTGAAGAAAATGATCACAGATACATGTAAAGTACAAGTACTAAACCCGTGTTAAGTACTAGTAATTATAATCAATGAGTTAATTCCAAAAAGTTAGTTAAAAATTATTTTTTAAATGATCTATAGAGACAATTAAAATGTAATAAATACATGCATGATCCTAAATTGGATCTAATAATGGAGGAGAAAATGCCTCAAAGGACAGTAAGAGGTCATATGAAAATATTAGAGTATAGACCATAGCTTTTAATCAATGTTAAATTTCTTGAACTTGAAAACTGTGCATAAAGTAGTTACATGTTGAAGGTATATGGAAGTATTAAGTGTTCAAAAGACCATGGTGTACACAACGTACTCTCAAGTGTTAGAAAACAGATAAAGGCACAGATGGACAGATGGAATGATAGGGCAAATGTGGCAAAATTTTAAAAGTTGATGGATCTGGGTATCTCAGTGGAGGTTATGATGGAGTTCTCTGTAAGAATTTGAATTCTTTTTCCAAATGTCATGTAAGTTTGAAAGTATTTTCAAACTAAAGTTTTTAAAAATGATCGCTATATGCCTTAAATATTGTAACTTAAAAAAGATAAATATGCATTCACTCACCAACCAATTTTGTAGAATCAAGGCCTTTTCTTTTGAGTACTGATCATCTACATAATTGCAATTTCTTTAAACTTTTTCTTGACATTATTTTTCAGTGTATCTTTTGTGATGAGCATTTTGTTCTATTTTTTAATTCAATTATATTTGTCATTTACGTGATGAGTGAAATCTGATATCTGGGGTTTTTTGGGGTTTATGTTGTTGTTGTCGTCGTTGTTTGGGGGTACTGGGGCCGGGGATTGAACCCCAGACCTCATAAATGGAAAGCCGGCACTTAACCACTGAGCCACATCAGCTCCCCTGAGTTGTTTTTTTTTCCATTTTTTTTGCTTCTTTGTTTTTGTTTTGTTTTTAGGAGATACCGGGATATAAACCTGGGACCTCCCATATGGGAAGAAGGCGCTCAACCACTTGAGACACATCCACTCCCCCATGATATTTGGTTTTATAACTATTATTTATATTTTTGCTTCTATTTATATTTCTTTTAGGCTTTTTGTGGATTAAAGATTCTTACTAGTTCTTTTTCTAACAGTTTGGAATTTATATATTCCCACTCTATTTTTTTTTAAGGGTGAATATAATTTTTTTACTTGCACACTTGGCATGTATACTCTAATTAACCCTCTGCTCCCACTCTTAAATGATATGTTCATGCTCATAATGAATAAGCCATCCTACGTGTTGTTATCTGATAGGTTCTACCTAAAGGTGATATTCAAAAATATTTAACAAAGGCACTGCACCAACTAATTAGGACAATCAGCAGTAGAACAAGTTCTTGGAGGCTCCTGCTGTGCCCAGAATGGGAGCAGGGTCCCAGGGAAAGTCAGAGATCTTAGAAACGTTTGCAGTGGTGCTAGCTAAATATCCTAGTTGCTACCTAGTCTCTAAACCACACCCTTTTTCACAGTCCATGAATGTTTGAAATTTGCATTGCTTCTTGCATCCTATTCTGTCCTTCTGGATTCCATTTCCTTTTTTACCAAAAGCAATTAATCTTCTTTAGCAATTTTTTCAACAAGGATCTATGAGTTGTAAACTCTCATTTTTTGCTTGGAAGTGTATTTACTTCCTTTTTACTCTTGAATGCTAGTTGAGCTGAGACAGAAGTGTAGACTGACTGTGATTTCAAATAGTTTGCTGGAAATGGGATATGCGCACACACACACACACCCCTATCTATATACACAGCACCAAAAACCTGTAAAACAAGAAAAATACCACTTATGACAGGGGTTGGCAAACTTTTTCTGTAAAGGGTCAGAAAGCACAAATTCTAAGCTTTGTGGGCTACATGGCCTCTGCTGTAACTACTCAACTCTGCCATTGTAGCACTGAAGCATCCAGAGACAACGTATCTCAAGAAATGTATATTGTTCCCCTCTCCAGTACTTTCCTCAATGTTTCTACTTCCAATCAAACTACATTTAATCCCCAACAGCTGTAAAAAAAAAGTTTGCTGGAATACTAAGGGTCTGTATTTCCTAAAACCTAGAGCAAATCAATCTCTATGCCTCAAATGCCAAACCTAAATGTGATTCAATTAGAGTAGCAATGTCTCTTCCATGCTAAAATGCCGATTCCCTACTCATACACCAAAAAGTATTTTTTGAAGGAAACATGGTCTTTAAAATATATTTGTGGCCACCTGTAGCAGCTTGGTATTATTTATGAATTCCAAAAATAGACATTGGATTATGCTTGTAAATTGGTCTGTTCCTCTGGGTACATTAGATAGTACTGGATTCAGAGGTTTCACTTCTTACTTGATTAAATTACAATTAAGGCTTTGAATGGACCACATCAGTAGGATATTGAGTCCCCATCCCTTTGGTGGGTGGGGACTCAGAGAAAACGACAAGGCAGATGAGTTATTTGGAGTTTTAAGCTGGAGCCCCAGGAAGTAAACACACAGGAGAAGAAAACAAAGGAATAGAGATGGCTCCATAGACACAGCAGAGGCCCTGGAAAAAAGAGATGAGCCTAAGAGCCTACAGCTGCAGCTGAGCCTGGAGAGAAACAAGCCCCGGGGAGAGAGATGAGCCTATGCCAGCCAATAGCTGAGACTGGAAGGATCTGGGACCATGGAGCCTTAAGATGAAGAAGAAGGAAGTCTGGACCCTTGCAGACATCACCCGCCATCTTGCTCCAACATGTGGCCAATGACTTTGGGTGAGAATGTACCTTTTACGGTACCTTGAGTTAGACTCTTTAGGGCCATGTGACTGAAAGCTTCTGCTCCAAATAAATACCCTTTATAAAAGCCAACAGATTTCTGGTAATTTGCATCAGCAACCCATATGGCATACCCATATGCCAAACGGTAACACTGTGTTGAGGCTGTGCAGCACAAAAATTTGTACCTAATACAGGCCTACGCCATAATTCAAACCAGTATCAGGTGAGAATAAGAAAGACCATTTGGGAGTAGTATTTCACAATATGGACCTTTCCAATACCTTAAAGAAAACAAAAACAAGAAAAACAAGTATACCAGGCAAAATCTCTTGAGGTGCCCACAATATGAAAAGCTAGGGAGAAAAAAATCAAACTCTAAAAGATTCCATGTCATTCAGCTTGCTCTATTTTTTAATTGCTTAAAAAAATATTGCTAATCTTGCTAGTATAGATGGCAGTACTTTCTGAAAAAATATCCAAGTAGATTGTTTTGTTAACTCACAACTTATCTAATAAAATAAAATAGCCAAGTATTTTTTGTCACCTGACCCTTTAAGCAATGTCTTACAACTAAAACAACAGTTGCTTTTGGTTTGTTTTTCATAAAATTCAATACTCTGCAAAAGATGAAAAGAATAAGGAGCTTGACATTTGAAACATACTTCACAGCATTTAAATCCAGTGTGGCATACAAATAATATAAACATTTCATCCGTTCTGTAGTTTCCAAATTGTGGGGAACCATGTATTGAGCAAAGATGCGTTCAACAAGCAATCTACAAGAGAACAGAGAGAAATCACTATAAATGCATGTATTAAATTTGTATATAACACTCCACAATGCATACAGAACGCAGATTAAATAAGATCCAGCTTTCTGAAAGAGAAATGAGATTTCCAAATCAAAGCCTCTTTCTATAGGAAGAGGTGCTAAGAAGGGATTTAGCTGAATAGACTGACAGCCCCACCTCAGTGAAGGCAGCAACTACCTTTGCATGGCCTTAGGGAAGTTATACTGGGAGAGGCTAATTCTTCTCTATATAACGGGAGGTAAATAACTACACCAGACCCTTCCAAGTACCAAATTCTGTATTTCTACAAACTAAAAAGTATAGAGAAACTTTTAAGATTCTTTTAAGTTTTCACTGTGATCATCATGAAAAAAGGCTTGGTCAAAAGTATTGGAAAAAAAAAATTACTATCAAATCATAATGCAAATCTCTGCAATGATGCCAAATATAGAAACTTCAATTTTATAAAAACAATACCTATAAACTTTCTTAGATAATATTAACCTAACATAGTTTCCAGTTTCTGTAGCTCCTGAAATTGTAATGACCCATTGTTTCTTATTTTCTCACTCTGACTCACTAAAGGCAAGGTCATCTGAATCCCACTAACAACAGGTCAAGTTAATTCAGGCTGTAAGAATTTACAGCTCTATTTATTACTAAATAATTAAGATCCATAAAAGTTCTCACTCAGCCTGGAATGGAAAAATACTAAGACTATATTTGAATCTCAAATGGTTAAATGAGAAAGGAAAAAAATTAATGAGGACATTCATAGCAAAATTCTTGACAAAATAAAAATTATAGCTATACATATTCCTACTGTCAGATATCACTGTTCAAAAACAGATATGAAAATGAATATAGATACTATACCCATTTACATTATACTTTATGGCTTCAATTATGGCTTTGATGAGAAAGAACTGATGAGGGTGCTTAAAGTTATAAAGAAAACAATTTGCCCACAAACAAGAGATCAACAGTAATATACTACCCAATATCATCAAACATTTTATATAAAGTGTACTAAACTTACCGATCATCAATACTATTTTGGTAATATATATGTAACAATTTGTCCTTGATCCATGAAATCTGTTTTGCAGCATCTTTTCCAGCTGCTGACTGTAAAGAGTATTTCTTATAAATTTGGGCAAGTCCCATCATGGCTTCTTTGCGTACTCTCCACTTAAAATAAACACAAAAATGTTTTCTTATGATCTAAAAATGCTAGCATTATACATAAATTCAGGAAAGTCAAGTTTCCTAGTTTTTAATTTTCCTTTCCTTTACACAATAAATATTCTTCAAGCCTCAGGTACTATATATCATTTACAAATACGAAATATATGAAAAAACACAACTATAATGTTAATACATCAACTGCATGTATAAGGAATTTTAATGCTTTTAAACCCATCACCTACATCCTCACCAAAAAAAAAAGTCAATCACAATTTACATACCATCACTTAGAATTGGTGAGGGAAAGCATGCTACCAAATTTTTAAAGGCAAAGACAGAGTTAAATGGCTAAACTATGGTCTATCCCTTACAATTGTTTCTAAATTATGGTCTATATTGAGCAGACTTATACCGTATCAATGATAATAACAATAACTCAAATGTATTAAAACTATATATGATTTTGGCTTTATCAAATACTGACTAAAAGACATATCAATGGTTTATTCTGTATATCTAGGAATCAAGTTAAGGCAGGGGTTCTTAACCTGTTTTATTCCACTAATCCCTTTGCCAGTCAGGTGAAACCCACTGACCCCTTACTAAGTCCACACTATACTGTGTATTATTTAATTAATATATCACACCCACACCAACACATCCCCACAAGAATATTTTTTTGAATTTCAATTCAAGCTCACAGACCTCTTATAAAGAACCATGAGGTAAAATTATAATAAGGGAAATGTATTCAATTATTTTTATACAAATATAAATACATACATATTGTATATGTATAAATTAATTCATTACAAGATAATTAAGCAATTATAAGTAATGCTTAATAATCTTGTAATGAATCTATTCTCTAATTTTACCTAAACAACACTATGATCAGTAGAAACTTCATGAATCTGCATAGATTATTCATTTTCCCTTTGCAGGGTCTCACTCAGAGGAATATTCCTCCCTTGGCTTTTGTTTGAACTAATTACAGTATACTAAGAATAGTTCTTACCTCATTCACCCACCAAATATGTATTGAAATAAAAGATTCCTAATAGTATTACTCATAAAATAATTTGTTTGTAAAACCTTATCTCTAACTCCCTATTTTATCTCTAACTTTAATTGCCCAAAACGCTGCTTTAAAAAGAATTTAAAGATATAGCATAGTCTGATATGGAACATGTAATATAATCTTTTTTTTTTTTTTTTTTTTT
>JAQZBX010058292.1:0-17769 GCA_029593785.1 Cabassous unicinctus
AATAGCCAAAAGCTGGGAACAACCCAAGGGTCCATCAACAAATAATGGATACACAAAGCATGGCACTTAAATTCAGTGGAATATTATTCGGCTGTAAGAAAAAATGAAGAACTTAAAAACATGGAATAACTTGAAGACATTATGCTCAGTGAAATAACCAAGACACCTAAGGCCAAGTATGATATCCATTATAAGAGATGACTAGCAATAGAAAATTTACAGAGAGGGAAAGTAGGTTAGCAGTTACCAGGAGTGAGGGGGTATAGAGAGGGATGATGGGGGAGTGTTTGTAAAAATAAGAGGAAAAAACAAAAGAAAAATACCAACTGCTTAGCAACCTTAATATCCTTCTTTGTCTTTTAACCTCCTGATAATCACAGGTTCTGGGGATTAGGTCACAGACACCTCTGAAGCACCATAATTTTGCTGACAAGAGTGATCCATAAATATAAGCTACTTATTAGTATTTTAAGTGGTGTGAGAATTTAAGGGCAACACAAACTCATTGGCTATGAAATGATTAACTTTGAATTAATAAAAACTTTCTACTATTTTACAGCTGTCTTGCCCCCACTTCATTCAATAGAAACATTTTTGAGCAGCTCAACTTCATGGAGTCAGTTCAAAGTATTTAATTTCATTTTCACAGAAACAATAACTATTTTCACACTCATATGGAGCCAGTTATTTATATAACACTTAATTGAATTGCATAATTACAAAGACGATTGTACCTGGCATAAATGTATGGGGAGAAATACAACTGACTCTTAGTAAACATAACTCAGCTGGTAAAGCACAAGAGTTTGGCTCTATAGTGGGAGACTAGCTGGTCTCTTACACACAGTAAGCTGTGAACACCCATGGGTGCTTTGCAGAGGGAACAGAGGGTGTCCATTAATATGGTAAATTGTTTGAATAGAAGTTTTTAAAGATAGCTTCTCCTCTCCCACAAACAGTATAATCCAGGCTCTGCAGTAGGCTTGAGTTCAAATACCTCCTCACTTATGACTTACAGGATGATATGACTTTAAGCAAACTAATTAATATCTAAGAAGTTCTGTGCCCTCCACTGTCATAAGAGGATTAAATTACTACCTACCTTAAAGCATTGTGGTAAATACTAAAGTAGGTCTTCCAGGTGAAAGTCTTCATTGGGTCACTATTCTGTCAATTACAATGTTTTGTATACTGTTTCCATTATTTCTCTGAGTAAATTCTTGGACATGAATTGCTGAACCTAACTGTTTGCAAATTTCTCAATTTGATATATAACTGTTAAGAAAAGGCCTTCCAGATATATACACCAATTTCATTCCTAACCATAACTCAATTTGATATATAACTGTTCACCAGAATGCCCATTTCCTTAACAAAATTGCTGAGATTTCTTATCACTTAACACATTGCAATGGAGTTGCCAAAATCAATTTAAAAAAAATAAATGGTATCTGCAGTTGTTATTTTCATTTGCACTGCTGTAATTATTGCTGTTGTGTTGAATGGACCCTTTGCTGTCATCTTTTTGCGAACTTCTTGTTAATTTCCTGATCTCATTTTATTTGGAATGTTTTCGCTTTCTTCTTGATTTATAAGAACTACAAATATTAAGACCTTTGTCTTATATGCATACCTTAATTTTTTCTGATTCATATTTTCTCTTTCTATTTTATCTAGGTGCCCTAAAGTTATCTGTCTTAGTTTCCTGGCTGCTAAAACAAATACCATACAATTGGTTGGTTTAAACCATGGGAATTTATTGGCCCAGTTTTGAGCCAAAGAGAAGTCCAAAATTGAGGCATCAGCAAGGCCATGCTTTCTTTCTGGAGGCGGTGGTGTTCTGGGGCTGGCACCAGGTTCCTTGGTCCTTGACTTTTCCTTCATATGGCAGTGCACATGGCGGCTTCTTCTCCTTTCTCCTCCAGGTTCCCTTGACTTGTTTCTGGCTGCTTCCTGTGGCTTCTCTGTCCATTTAATTTTCATTCCACTTATAACAGACTCCAGAATGTGGATTAAGCCCAGCCAGATTCGGGTGGGCCACATCTTAACTGAAGTGACATCTTTAAGAAATCCACACCCACCAGAATGTATGCCAAGACCAAGAACATGCCCAAACAACAATTCAATCCACCGAGATGTCTTGGAAAACAATTCCCACATTTCCTCTGGCCTCTGGGAGAATGGTCGATTTTAAAATACCATCTACCCAAAATTTCCTTTGGCTTGTAAATTTCCCAATAATATCATCATATACAATTCAGTCTTCATCAAAGAGTTCATCTGAAATATTTATTCCACTTTTTAAGAAACTGCAACTATTTTCAGAAAATTTTTTCTTCTTTACATGCTTCTCACAACTTAGGTACAAAACCAACTTGCATTTGGGATCCCCGACTTGCTTTCACCCATCAATTTCTGTTTTTTTTTAATTGCATATTTCACTAGGCTTGCCTTTATTTAGCAACTGTTAAGTTAAAGCTTGTTATTATAGCACCTGTCTGTTAAAATAACTTCAACATCACTCCTGTCACCTCCGTGCTTCTAATCCCCCTCCTCACAGCCCCCTCACTGAATGAAAAGCAACGTGGGTTTTTTTTTTTTGTTGGAAGCTTTGAATGAATAATTCATTGGAAAAATCTTCCGCGTTGTGCATGTTCAGAAGGCAGTGCATTTGCCCTGTCAGTCACAATGGATCGGGTAGAACTAAGGGCTGTTCAGTGTGTGCTCAGAGTGTACTGCTGATGGCAGGTTGCTGAGATTGTCAGCTGTGTGCATCTTGACCATCCTTCTTTGTCTTTTCTGACAGGAAGATTAAGATTTGGCATCTTATTCTGTTGTTGCCTTAGCTTCTATTCCACCTTGCAGTTTCACTCTTTCTTTTACGTTACCAACAGATTCTTGCCCTCATCTCTGCAAACCCTGTGAGATCCTGACCTATAGCATTGTATTCTTGGAGAAGCATGATATAGAGAGGAGAGAGTGTCGCTTTCATATCACAGGCCCTTGGATTTGCGGTCCACATCAACCACTTATTAACCCGGTAGTTCAGACAAGTTGCAGAACATCGACAAGCCTCAGTTTCCTTGTCTGGAATATGGAAGTGGTTATTACCACGTAGCCATTTGTTTGTGTGGGTGGGCGGGTGTGTGGACTCATTAAGGATATTTTTTATGGGAGCACCCCAACACTACGCTGGGAGGATGGCAGGTTTCTAGCAAATAATAATTTCCTTCTTTTTTTTTAAAGAAGTACCCAGGAATGAACCCAGGAAGCAGGTGCTCAACCACTGAGCTATATCTGTTCCCCAATGAGAGTTTGCTTGTTTGTTTGTTTTTAGGAAGTACCAGGGATCAAACCTGGGACCTCATACATGGGAAGCAGGTGCTCAACCACTTGAGCTACATCTGTTCCCCAAAAGTAATGTCTTTTTCATGAATTACCTCTTCCCCACTGTTTCCATCATCTCCTTTCTTTTCTCTACTCTGTTGAACATGCACAAAATACTGAATGAACATGCCACTCTACTGCCTAATTAGTCCACTCTTTCAGGCATGCTCCCAATCGGTTCCCCCTCTTGTACTCCATGGACCATTCACATAGACATGTTCTTCACCTTCCCTATATCATGGGATTTCAGTCTCCAGACCCAGCAGCTTCTGCTCTCTGTTTGCATTGTCCATTCCCTTATGTGCACCTGCTAAAACCCAGGTCCTTTAAGACAGAGTAACTCATATTGAACCTCCCCTGAGTTCTTCCCAGGCCCTTCATCCTCCCAAAACCCATGCACACCCATTCACTCTCAAGACAGGATTATTATTTGGCCTAGTCTCCATGTCCTGGTTATACTATGAGAGCTAAGAGGTCTGTATGTACCTTAAAGTTTCCATTGTTTGGCTTATAGAAAATTCCTCAAGGAATACTTGGTGGATAAATGAATGAATGAATGAATGGATGGATGGGAAAGAATGAAGTATGGAATATTTTAGACAATATCTTAGAAATTAAAAAATACTACAAATTTTATGTCTCAAAGTTATGGCAAAAGACAGGAGCACCAGTAAATACCCGTAGTATGAAACCAGGTTTTAAAATATGCTGATGAATAATAAGGTGCACTGCTCTTACTGTTTAAATGCACATCTTTCTCCCTTGTCCTGCCTGATTGCTTTCCCCAACTGTTTCCCTCTCCCTTTAGCCTTTTGAAGAAATTAGAATTTAGAGGCATTATTTGGAGAATCCCGCCAGAGGCTGGTAACCTGAGCTGTGACATCTGGAATCCAGCCCATTTTACTTGCTGGGTCTATAAAACATCCTCACAAATGTTAACTCACCACGGCCTTGTTAACCCTGTCCTTTCTGGCTTAAAGGCAGCCAGCAGCTCTGTTCTGCATCTTGTCTTGGAACTTACATGCCTTTTCTCCTCTAGGGGGCATATCTTCTCTTAACTGGTACTGGTTAAAACTGTTAGGCAACAAGCCACAGACCATAAAGGCCTTACGGGATTTTTCTCCTGCAGTTTTTATGTGATGTCCATTCATTTTTTTACCAAGTGTCCCAGCACTTTTTCTATCTCCTTCGGGATAAAAATCTCAAGACTTAACACAGAATGAGTAGTTCTATCAGCCCTTCCATGCTAACATTTAATATATTTATGAGTAGAGTCTGAACAGAAGAGGGCCTAAGCCTTCATCCTGAAGAACTCAAAATCAATGAAGCCAACATTTGCTTGCAGAAAAAATGACATAGGTACCCACATGAGAACAAGACTGTTTTGTTTTAACTTAGGTATTGAAACAAAAAATTAGAACAGGACTAGATGGATATGCTATTTGGGAAAAACTACTGGTATACCCTCCACTTATGGACACTATGTATATAAGCGTGTGTGTATGTGTGTCTGTATGTGCACACACGTGCGTGATAGCTGTCACTTTGGAGCTGATGATAAGCTTAATCTTGTAAGGAAGAAGATGAAGCTAGACGGTTTGATGTTTTTTGTTGTTGCTTAGTTTAACCAGTGATAATTATAGTGGTGATAATAGGTACCATTAAACAGAGGGCACATCAAGCAATCACAATGAGCACCTTGCATGCGGTATCTTTTTATAAGCAAAACAATCTGAAAACTAAGGAACTATTATCTCTATTGTATAGAAGAGAAGCTGATCTAATGCTCCTGATCAGCTTGCTGCATATCACACATTTAATAAGAAGAAAAGGAGAGATTCAGAGTGTCTGATTCCAGAATTCAACTTTTACCATGGTACAATATTGCCTCCCACCAGCTCAAGGATCTCTATGTTCCACAGCTTTATTTTCCCAAATTGTATAAAATAAAAATGCTACCTTAGTGTAAACATCGAGAAAATATCTCCAAAACTTGATGGCTCAGCAGAATCACCTTTTGTTTAAAAGGACTTTGGTAAAAAGGAAGAGGCAGAGGGTGTGACTCAAGCAGTTGAGCTCCCACCTCCTATCTATTATCACATGGGAGGTCCCGGGTTCAGTTTCCAGTGCTTCCTGAAAAAAACAACAAAAATGAACAAAAAGCAAAACAAACAAGAAAACCAACTCAGGAAAGCCAATGTGACTCAGTGGTTGAGCCCCAGCTCCCAAATACGAGGTCCTGGGTTCAAACTCTGGCCCCCAGTACTTCAAAAAAAAGAGGAAGAATCCTGAAACCCACCCACCTGCAACCTAATAGGTGAGACTCCCCAGAGGCAGAACTCTGCAATCTCTATTAAAGCACCTCCCACCCCCACCTGACAATTCCAAAGCAGCCTGTCTGGCACTGCTGTGTGGCACAGGTTTGAAAACCATGTCTTAGAATCCAAGCCAGGCCAGAGACCATGTTTGTCACAAAGGCACGACCCAAAGTATTCTTTCAATACCTTGGTGAACTGAACTATTGAAGCCTGCCTCCTACAGTGATATTCCCCTTGTTAGAAGAATGATGAGCAGCACATTCCCTCTACTATTTTGGAAAGGGAAATCCACTCAGCCCCACAGGGTTCCACCTTTAGGGTGTAGGGAGAGGCAGTCAGGCAAAGGCAGAGGAGTCTCTCAGTAGAACTTTGCATCAAGCTGAAAGGCTACACTCAAGGCAAATGTTTTCCTTCCTAGGAAAGTGTGGGTCCCTATCATTAAGGTTTATAGGCTTTTGTATATGTCATCATTGTTATGGGTTTCTCCTGAGTCCTGGGGAGAATCAAGCTGAATGCTTGTAAAATACAACAAGCTCCTAAGAGAAAGATGCTCTCTAAAGATATAGTATTACTATAAATTTCAACCACTTCTCCCAGCCTGAAAATGCTGTCCTGGTGAGAATGATCACTTAGCAGTCATTGGCTCATTTCCTCAGCTAGCAGGAAACCAGGCCTAACTCCCAGGCATGGTGAAAGTGGTGGAATTAGGTCAGAAGGGCAAAGGATATGGAAAATAATGAACAAAAATGACACTAAACTGTTTTTCAAATTTGTATCAGTTATAAAGGCAGCCTTACCAATACTTGGCTTAAGATGTTTTCATGAACTTGCAAAACCCCACTACCTGTTAATAAATGGCATCTCATCTTCTAAAAGGAGCTGCTTTCATTTTCTGGTTTTCTGCCTGCTGCCAGGACTCAGCCAAATTGGGCAAGTGACAGCATCAGCCAGACTGATTCTCCTTTTTACCCCTCAAGAAGTAGCAGTCATCTCAATCTTTATCAGATTTTCACAGTAGCCATATAAACAAAGACAGTTCCCTCAGAGTTAATCTTTTCAAAGACAAAATTCCTTTAGGTCATCTCATCTATATGAGGCTAACCATCTCTGAACTGCTCATAATCTTGGGAAAATGTAATCTTTTGGCCTGCAGATAAATATAACACTTCACCAGTCCCTACCGATCTTATTTCCAAACAGTTGGAGTGTGAGGCCTAAGTAAAAACCCAAGTGCAGGAGAGAAATGGATATATGCAGAGACATGAATATATATGTGTGTGTATCCATTAGTTTAATAGTTCTGTTTCTGTCGAGAACCCTGACTGCCATAATGGGCCAGGCTGCCACCCAACAGGCTGTGGGAGGAGGAAAGAAGGTGGAGTTGCTGATAGAAAATCATGGTGAGGATGAAACTGGGCCAAACGTTAAGCCACCATCCTCCCAAGCCTCAGACCTCCAAAACCTTGGCTTCTCTAGGTATGATAGGAAGGAGAATCTGCAATTTTAATTAAAAAGAAAAAAAAAACTCCAGAAGCAGCAGAAAACCCTCTGAAGGTACTGACATGAAGAGAGGAAGAGGAACAGAAAGGAAGATGACCTGGTCTGTGGACAGCCAAGAGGTGGTAGTCCTGGGAGTAGAAGGAGAGCAAGACAATGGATCACTAGACACCAGAGCAGTGGGATAGCAAGCTGTTGAATAAAACCCTCTTTCTACTCCCTCATCCCCATGAGAGATACCCAACAGAGAATTATTCAGGAAAGAAGTCCTGGGGAAAACTGGATTTCCTTTCATCAAAAAGGTAAAAGTTTTGAGGTCCATTTAGACTTGAGACATTCTTATAAATATAAGTCCTGGGATAGAGCTATCACATTTACTTTCCAAATTGTCTATAATGAGCACAAACCACTTTTATTATTTTTAAATCAGCAATAAAGGCATTTAAATGAAGCAAACATGGCTTTGGAACTGATTTTTTTTTCTATATATTTCTAAAAGATCTACTTGCATTCATATTACGAACTTCATGTGGGTAGCTGGAAAATATCCCATTTCGTTGGCTGAAAAATGCAGCACTGGAGAGATTAATGAACCTTCCAAAGGTCATGAGTCTAAACACTAAATCCTGTGGGTTATTTCTCCCTAAATACAAATTTCCTATCTCAACATGTTCAAGCAATTGCCAAATCATAATTTCTGCTTTGTCCCTGATTCTAAGTTGGTAAGGGCTGCCCTGTCTGATTTGAGACTAATTATGCAAATATTAAGAGTTACATCTGGCTTTATTTCAATTCAAATGCTGTTGACCGTGATTATTTTCCTTTACTTTGTTTTAAGGCTTCTTTTTACCTCATGTTCAGTTGGTTCTTCCTGGAGGGCATATATCAGATGGGATCTTTCCTTTCCTAAATTCTCTCAGAGTGGATACCATTTTTGGTTAACAAATACTATAAGGATAAATATCCTGGATGACAGCACCACTAACTTTATATAAAAATCATAGGTGCTACTGGCACTGGAGTCGCAATTACATCAATAATATCTTTCCATTTTGCCTAAATTCCATAATTTACTCAAAAATTATATTAGTAAATATTGTTAAATTACCAATATTTTGGTTTTTAATGAAGTTCCAGAGAACAAAATCTATTTTTGCAAGTGTTTCTTTCTCTCTTCCCCTTTTTGTTTTTAAAGCTATGCCCACTAAATGCCAGTAATTAGCAGGAAGAATCAAAGAAGTAAAATTGTGCTATTATGAACAGATAGGCAAAAGAATGTTTTTAGAGAACATTTAAATAAATGTGGTTTCCCATTGAGTTATGGTTTTGCCCAATAAGTGATGCTTTTGACCAATTCTCAAGTGTAAACCTGAAACAAGTAAACATTATTTTCCATGCTTCTGGCTTAGGAAAAACACTCATTTAATCCCTTGTCTACTGTTGTTCAGTGTGGAGCACATGTACAAACAATCTTCACTTAGTCTGGTTTGGGAGGCCAAGGAAAGTTGGGCCAATACCTAACATGGAAGGGTGAGTAGATAATAACTTGATAGGGGAGGGAT
Source organism: Cabassous unicinctus (assembly GCA_029593785.1). Classification (NCBI taxonomy): domain Eukaryota; kingdom Metazoa; phylum Chordata; class Mammalia; order Cingulata; family Chlamyphoridae; genus Cabassous; species Cabassous unicinctus. Next base: position 8,765 of record JAQZBX010058292.1, read on the forward strand.
ACATAAGTCCTGGCTTGCTTTTGTTTTGTTTTGTTTTTTTGTTACTTCCTAATTTGAGAGGCCAATGAGGCTAGGAAGGCAGGGTCGGCCCCAAACAAAAGACTTGAAGTCTCATAGGCTTTTAAAGTTGAAGGAGGATTTATTTAATTTAATTATCTCAATAATCTTAACTCCAGAGAAGTGATGTAGCTTACCCAAAATTAAACAATTGGTAAGTGTAAAAGCAAGACCTTTTACCAACAGTTTATGCCTTCCATTGAGAGTTCAGTCTACTATACCCTATCTGCTTCTTTTTGAGGTGGCCCCAGATGGGGTTGAATCTACCTGGGGTCTAGTTTGTTTTGCTTAAATATGGGAATTAATTGGGAATTTGGAAAGGATGAGGAAGACTTTGATGACAAGCAGGGACACTAAAACTTTGGCTTATGCAGAAAAGAGCTTGAAGATACCAAATACCCTGTAACCAGATCGAGCCAACTTGGGAGGAAGAGTGGGGGAGACAGGAGTTGTACATTTATATGGAAACAAAGCAGCAGGGTTGAATAGTCAGGAATGATTTGTGTTTGCCAGGAAACTCTAAAAGAAAGTCTAAGGACAATAGCTTTGCATGTCAGGTGCATCTACATGAGAGCTGAAGGCTGTGGGGGGAGGGGGGAAATGGGTTTCATTGACAAGGTTCATTAATCTCAGTTGCTCTTGGGCAGGTTGGGACTTCCCAAGCACTCTTAACCTGGGAAGTTTCCTGCTTCCACTGGGTCTTAAAGGGACCCTGTGTTCTGAGCAAGACTTTCCACTGAGGTCCAGTTATTGTTGCTTCACCATCAGAAGACAACATTCAACACATTCAAACCATCAAGAGAAAATAAGCAGTTGTGATTTATAGAACTGTCTGGACATGTGAGGTCTTCTCCTTTCTCCTGTCTTCAAGCAACTTACCTCTCTACATAACTTTTAATAAATTTTCAATTTATTAAGCCAGATCCTCTTTTTTAAAAATTTTTTGCCAAGTAATAATGAATTTTTGCGTGATCAATAGAATCAGTCATGTAGCTGACTCCACTTAATCAGGTCACCAGGAACATTAAATTCAACAATGTTATTAAAACAGCCTCCATTATAAACCAGTGATAGTTTCTAAAAAGGTCAGGTGGGCAGCAACTCAAGATAAAGATCACTAATGGCTAATGGCTACATAACTCCCTGTATTCTATATACACCTTAACCTTCAAAGTCAAAGTGCATCTACATCAATTAAAGCTCAAAAATATAATGAGAAGCACAAAAGTGGTGTCAAGTGCAAACCAGCCAATACAGCTTTTCAACCCCACGGGTTTCCCCAGCTTCTAGAATAGAGAATCCTCCCAGCGTAGTGTTCTTAAATGCTTGGTTCCAGCACCTCTGATTCATTATGTTCTTCTTGAATTGTAACTCATTATCAACTTTGTTTTTCTAAGTCACAGGAAATGAAAGCTGAGTAATTAACTTTGCCAATGCCATTGAAAAGGATTTTACATGAGCTTTCTTGCTGTGTAGTGCCAGTTTAATAAAAGTCCATTAGCCCTTATCCAAAATTGCAAAATACAGAAACTCTGAAAATCAATTTTTTTCTTTTTAAAATTAGCCACATGTGAACTTAGTGGCAATACCTAACTTAAATGGATATGAGCCTATTGGAATAATTATTTATTCCCCTTGATACGAATATATTTTTCACTATAGAAATCTTAACATGTTTGGTTAAGGGGAGCTGCTCCAGACCTCACTGAAGATGCTACATAATATAAGATAGGTATGTATGCACCATTTTAGCTTTGTAAAATCTGAAAATAAAATCTGAATTCCAAAGCACAAGTGGCCAAATTAGTGTTAGACAAGAGATTAAGAAGCTGAAAAAGTAAAATTCACCTATTTTCTAAGCCCAAAGAAAGTGATTGCTGTGGTTCTTTCTTTCCTGGTGGAATTTTATTTTATTTTATTTTAATTTAATTTAATTTTATTTCATTTCATATTTCAATTTGTGTGCTCATGAAAAACCAGTAGATTGAGAACACTAGAGAATCTCACACAATGAATTCAGGGGGGAAAGGGGGCTGTGCATAAACAGTCTTTCTGATTCTGTTAGGACAGTGCCTCATGACTGTTTACCTGGCTACTTCTTGTGATGAAAGAAATATTTATTCAAAGAAGATTCAATATTTGGCTTCTTTTCTGAGATTGCCAGAAAAAGACCTAATTGTGAAAAGAAATGCTATTTATTTGACCCATGCTCATTACACACCCCAACACCTTGTTTCTCATTCATTTCCACTGCAATCACAAAAATTATGCATGAATCTTACCTACACTTAAAAATGATGATATAAAAGGGAAAAATAATCATATCATACCTTCCCAGGTGTGTTCTTACAATGAAACCTCTTTTTGCTTTCAATATATTCCTTTATTTTTCATAATTTTTGTTGGAGCCAGAACTCTATTTTCAAATCAGCATATTAGTTTTTAGTTGCCTCATACAGGGACAGTGGTTTTCTCTTTTTGTGAAAATAGGTGCTAAATTGTATATGTTAGCTTTTTGGACAAAGAATGCTAAGTAGTCAGTATCCCTTATTGACACGGATATTGGATTCCAAAAGGGAGAGAGTTTAAAAATACTCATTATGCACTTACATTACTGTTCCATGAAGTCCATCTTAAGTGTGAATAAGAGAGAGAATGAGAGGGAGTTATGAATAAAACGTAAGTCTTATTCTATAAGAGAAGAGGACCCTAAAGTAGAAAAACCAAACTCTTTGGCTTTTATTTCCATTATTGAAAAACAAAAAAGAAAGCAGAATTTGGACTCACTATATTTTCAGGTTATAAACTGGAAACCAATGGAAGAAGAGAAATAACAGGAAAGAAAGAGAACAAGAAGAAAGCATTAGAAGTCTCTAGAACAGAATGTAAGAAGTTAATTTACAAGTTGACACTGAAAGGAAAACAAGTGGGAGGTACACAGCCTTCAAAAGTTCTCCTGGGTATATTCAAAATGCATCTCATTTAAAACCTTTAGAAGTCCACTAGCCATGAGTATTTCCTGTATACAGGCAGGGACTTTCAATAAAATGCTTGTTCTTATGATCTCAACGGAAAACTCAGTGGGGAGGAAAGCAGAAACCACGAAGCCACAGGGATGTTACAACTCCCGTGAATTAGTGCTACTTCAGAAAAACAACCACCAAACAGCTTAAGCAAAATGTCAAGTAAATCAAGTACCTACCATATGCTAAGCCTGCCTTAAAAAATGTTAAAAAATAGCTATGTATCATTACAGTGAAGAAAAGAAAACACCTTGTGATAGATGGCAACTGAGCAAATTATTAGACACCTATATAAATCCAGGCTTAAAAAAATTCTTTAAATTACATTTGGCAATAAGGGAGAGAATTTCATACACCAGCCTCTTAGAGTCACAAAGATTTTTAGGAGTATTTCAACTAATCCTTTAGCTATAAATGCAGTCTTTTAACCCAATGTGATGAACTGGCATGATCCACATAAAAAGTGAATTAGCTAGTGAGATGGGTGAACATATTGATTGTCTGCCTGGAGATATTCGTGAAGCTCTCTATATGTCTGAATTTGAAAGCAACATGCATCCTGGATGTGATGCTCATCTATATATTTTTTTCCATAATTTCCTTTTTATGTCTTTAAGCTAAGTGTTTTTCCTACTTCTCTTAGAGGGATATTAACCAAAAATGCCTATAGAGCTCAGACATCCATGTTGCTATGGTAAACTTTATTCTTAAGTAGGTTTTTATTATTTAAAGTAATAAATGTTCATGAAAATTAGCAAAACAGATAAAGAGCAAAAATAATTCTCACTTCCATTCCACCCAATCTCAGAGGCAGCCATTGTTAATGGTCCTTATACATTTTTTCTGGAATTTTCTATGCAGATTATTGTGTACTGTGTTACTCTTCTCCTACAATTTGCTTTTCAGCTCTTAACAATAAATCTTAGAGAGAATCCTGTGTCTCTGTGAGACATATGGAGGTGTCTCATTTGAAAAATGATTATCAGGATAATCCATTTTACAAATGCATCAGAATTTATTCTACCAGTTCCTTATTAGTGGGCATTTTAGAATATTTCTGGTCTCTTACTACTAATAACAATGGCCATATATCTTTGTATTCAATACACATGTTACTCATGTCCATAAGGTAGATGCCTACAAATGGAACTGGAGGCCAAATGGCATATGAATTTACAATTTTGAAAGATATTTTAAATTGTGCTTCAAAGAAGTTTTCCCAATGTACATTCCTTTTAATAGTCTTTGAAATTGTTCATTTCTTCACATCTTCACCAGCACTGTGTTTTACCAAATTTTTTTGGCCAATGGAAAAGAGAAAATGGTATTTCTTGGTTGTTTTACATTTTAAATACTAAACTGGGTGAAATTGAGCATCTGTCTATATGCTTCTAAGCTATTTATTTTGTTTTGTTTTGTTTCTCAGACTACTTACTTGTGTCCTTTGCCCTTTTTTTCTATAGGATTATTTATTGTTTCCTTATTGATTTATAATACCTCTTTAAATTATAAGGAAATTAACCTAAACATAATCATATGTGTTGCAAGTATTGTTAATTTTTTTGACATTAGGATATTTTGACCCTAAGAAATATTTTGCTAGTAATATTTATGAATTTTTCTTCCTGGCTCAGTGTTTAATTGCTTTTAATAATTAAAAAATAGTAATTTTTGCAGTGTAACGTGTGATTATATTATTCAAAGTTGATTACAAACATAAGTCAATGTTTTAACTGTCTATCTTTTAAAAGTAAATCTATTTCAGAAGGTTTTTCCATTAATAATGTATCAGATCATCATAATATTTATTTATATGTAGGGAAACATTTTGTTCTTATTTTTGAGTATATAAATATATAAGATTCTGCAATGGGGAATTTGTTTTATTGGTTTCCTTCTAGACTGAAAAATAGGAAGTATTTCAAGAATCTTCTAGGGGTTTCTGGTACATTGAGGAGAATAAGTAACACAGAGAGACTTTTATCTAAGAGGTTCCATGTATACCAGTTTACTCAGCTCTGGAGGCCTGGTGGAAGCAACAGAGCCTACAATTTACCATGTCATGAGGCGAAAAACTACTGCAGGGTAGCGGATGTGGCTCAAGCAGTTGAGTGCCTGCCTCCCACATTGGAGGTCCCAGGTTTGGTTCCTGGTGCTTGCTAAAGAAGACAAACAAACAATGAGCAAAAAACAATGAGCAGACAACAAGAAAAAAGAGTGAGTAGACAATGAGCAGACAATGAGCAAAACCAAAAATGAGCAGGGAATGGAAGTGGATCGAGCAGTTGAGAACCCACCTCCCACATGGGAGGTCCCAGGTTCAGTTCCCGGTACCTCCTAAAGAAAAAACAAATGGACAACAAGCAGACAACGTGCAAACAATGAGCAAAAAAATGAGCAAAAACAATGAGCAAACATACAAGGGAGCCATCTCAGTGGTGGGGGGAGGGGGAACAGCCATTGCAGCCTTTCTTGGCACATCTTCCCCAATGAAGTGTTTGCTGTCATAGCTCATTTTAAGGCTTAACTCACCCTTTACTTAATAGGTGGTTTTACAGCTTCCTACTCTCATCTGACAACTTGATAGAATTGGATGTCCCTGGAGGTTCATGGCTTTGAGCCTGACACAGCCTGCTTAAGTAAAATCACAGCCAATGCTGGAATTTAACTTTTTAAAAGATCCAACTAGAACACAAGACTATAAAACAATAAGATAAGGCGATTCCAACACCAAAATCAAATAAATAAATAACTTGAATCAATAAAAGGCCAAAAGCCAGTTATAGTTGATAAGATCAGTAGTGGAAGACTCAGAAGCGTTTAATTGCCGTCTGGGGAAAATGCATATTGGTTCATTACTGTGATAACAGCTCTCCCCACTATCACTCACCAAATTCAATTCACATTCCTATTTCCTGAGTCACCTTTTCTCTACAACTGCTTGCTATTTAAAATTAAAACCTCTCCAAATATTAGAAATAAACTTGTATTCTCTGATTCTCTCCTCGAGACACGTACTGTCTTTATATTCTATATCATTCTGATTCACACCTAAGAGGTCTCTGCTTATTTTAGAGGTATCTCATCACCGAGTATATTGTCAAAGCCTTGAAGAAGGGCCACGTGATGTACTTTATCTTCCCATTGTGCCTAGTGAAATCCTGGATAAACAGACCTCAGTTTATTGATCAGTTGTGCTTGGATTAAACCTGCCAAGTTGGCTTGGCTGGGGCCTGGAGAGTCATCATCTCGACAAAAACCATTAAAGTTTTACCAGAGTGATAGGATGAAAATAGCATATATTCTGAAAATTAATCACCCTGATCTTCAGGTCTGAAGAAACCTGTTACCAGGCTTTCCTGGTCCTGGGAAGGTAAACTGCAAGTAATTGCTAGTGGTATTTCTAAGCAGCATGTTGGATAAACCTCTACAAATCACCATCAATAGGCACAACAAGGAAGCAGAAGTGGGAAGATTCATTTTCCTCTATTTGACTAGATCAAATGATTTTCTCTGCACAGAGCAATATATGTGAGCGGTTCTCCAGCAGAAATGAAAAATCTATACACCATCAACTTCATCACGGTTCATGGGAGATATTAGAAGTTGTACTGCCCACTGTCTGCTCCCCCAAAACGTGTGTGTAAGCGCACATGTCCCAATCCAGTAGCTGCATTTCCATCCTCCAAATTCTGGGCTCCCAGCTAGCTACCCTTGGGAATTTTTCCGGAAAGCTTGTAAAAAATCTCTCTTGCTTAAGCTAACTTTCGCCTCCATTTCGAAGGCCTTCTTGTGTTCCTTCCTTTGGTCTGTGGCCTTGATAGATTTCCTGGATATCTGGAGACAGCTACGTACGTGAAGATTTAAGCTTCCAGGGAACAGGCGCGTTGTTTGCAGTCACAAGCGCTTATTATTCTTCCTGTCCCATTGTCTCCTTCTGTTCTTCAGATCATGTGGAGGCTCTGGTTCAGGGACATGTGTCTAGAGTGATGGTCATCCATTCCCATGAAGAGGTGGTTATGAGCAGGCCCTGCAGCTGGACTGGACAGGTCAGGCTGTTGACCATCAGAGAGCCCTTGGACAAGGCACTTCAGCTCTTGATCCCCGAGATTCCTAGCTTATAAAAGGGGGAATGAAATGAGATCATCCATTTAATATGTTCAGAATAATGCCCGGCACATTGTAAGTCCTCTGTAACTGTGGACGCAGCTTTCAGTTCAGTCCTCTGGAGTGAGGACTTGTGTCAGGGCGAATGGCATGGGTCTAGCTGGCTTCACCTGGGAGAGGGATGGCACCCACAGGCCAAGCCCTAAAGGACAAAGCCAAAGATTACAGAATCTCAGGTGTAAATAACCACAGCAGAGTCACAAGATGAATGAGTTTTAACCAAGAATTGGGGGGTGAGTAGATGAGAGCTCTCTTTTAGTGTTCTATAAGAGAAGAGAAATGCTGGCAACTAGTTTGGAACAAATGGCAGAAGTTTAGACTAAAGGTTAAGGGCATTTTAAGAAAGACATAAGAACTCAGAATATCTAAAGAGAGTTGCTTCAAGGTCATCAGAAAGACCATTGGTGGGTACAGTCCATGGGGAAAATAGTGCTTAAACCCCCTAGAACAAGGGTCTGCGAACTTATGCTATAAAGGGCCAGATGGTAAATATTTTCAACTTTGTGAACCACAGTCTCTGTTGCAACTACTTGACCCTACTTTTGTAATGTGAGAACAGCCATAGATGATAGGTAAGCAAATGGAATGGCCACTTTCCAATAAAACTGCAAAAAGAGGCAGCTGCTGACTTTGATCGGTAATAATTTTCTGGCCTCTGCTCTAAAACAAAAATAAAAAATAGTTATTATTATTATTTACTAAATTCTTACTATGTGCCAGGAACTGCCCTAATCTCTAATTTTAGTTCATCTTATTTTCTCTTAACACTATGAGACATATACTATTTTTTTAAAGATTTATTTTATTAATTTATTTACTTTATCCATTTTAATCCCCTCCCCCCACCCTCATCCCCGTTTTCTGTTTTGTGTCCATTCGCTGGGCAATTCTCTGTGTCCGTTTCCTGCCATGTCTTCTCATCCTTCTCCTCCAGTCTTCACTGAGATTCGATCCTGAGGACCTCCAATCTGGGAGAGAGAGTTTCTGCAACCTGTGCCACCTCAGTTCCTGGTTTTCTGGTGCGTCTCATCTTGGCTCTCCCCTGTGTCTCACTCCTGTTACAAGATCATCTTGCTGCATGGTTCAGCGGGGCCTGGTGGCACAAGAGCCTTCTATTTTGTTTTTTTTATTTTACCAGGTGGTCCTGGGGATCAAATCCAGGTCCCTCCATATGGCTGACAGACACCCAACCATTTGAGCCACATCCGCCCCCACATATACTGTTATTAGTCCTATTTTATAGATGAGGAAACAGGGCTCAGAGAGTTTAACTTGCAGTCACGCAGCTAATAACGGCAGCCAGGATTTATGCTCGAGGAATTTGACTCCAAAGATGATGTATTTTTAATCACTGTACTGCATTGCCTCTTGGGAGCAGTGGCAGATTTCATGAGATACTAAGATGTGTCCGCTTGGCTTCTGCTGCCTTGACTGCCACTGTGTGTGCTCAGGCACAGAACTTTTTAATGGTCCTCCATCCCCTGCAAGATCTGGCCGCTGCTTAGCAAGCCAGGGTTGTCTTGTACTGCACTCTCCCTCGCTCTCTGCACTCCAGCCCACAAACCCTCCTTCCTTGAAGGTGCCATCATTCTCCTTGCCTTAGGTGGTTGCATATGGTGTTTCCTCTGCCTGGATTAGTCTTCGCATCCTCTTCCTCTGTCACTTATCTCTAATGTCTTCTCTGACCCTGCCCTTTTCCAGGGACACATTGCTTTCTTTCACAGGACACTGTGTAGTTTATTCTTTTACATTCACGTG